>VZRQ01001603.1:1541419-1629403 GCA_013397975.1 Machaerirhynchus nigripectus
AGTTGTGGAGAAAGCTGTAAGTCGAGGGAAGGGACTTTCATGTTGTGAACAGATTTCCATGTCCTGGGTGGCTGATTTGCTGTGACACTGAAGCCAGGAGAGAACTCTTTCTTGTGGAGATGTCTCCATGGCATGGTAAGAGAGACTCCTCTCCCTCAGTGAACTGAGGAAAGATTATTATAGAGGTGGTAAATTGACTAAAAATCCCAAGTTTTGTCTTTATGTTGTCAGTGGGAAAGGAAAGAAGAGGTGGGGTAAAGAGAAGTGTTCTGAATGTTTATTCTGACTCTTATTATTCTTCTTTTAGTTCTGTTAATAAATCTTTCTTTATATTCCCTAAAGTTTTGAGCCTGCTTTGCTTTTCTGCTGATCCTTGTCTCACAGAGGAAAATGAGTAAACAATTTCAGTGGGTGCCAGCACTCAAGCCACCACATTAAGCTGGTGCCGTGACTCGGATGCAAACTAAAACTACTACACTTAATTGGTGCTTCTGCCCGGTTCCTCAAACCGAATCTACTACAAGTGGCTCTCCCCCCTCTCCCAGAGCTAACTTTAAAGGCACAGAACTCATGTCTGGCATAAGGGAATACAGTATCATAAAGTCACCCCAGGGCAATCCCCCACTAGAAATGTGGAATATCTCATACATAAAAGCATCACAACCAGATTCCCATGGGCTCACACACCCAGAGCAAGGAGGAATAAAAGCACTGAACACACCAAAAGGGAATCACTGCATTTTCTCCCTCACAACTTCCATACATGTCCCTGATCCATCAGAGAATATGCACTTATTAAGGATCACTAGCACCAGCTAAATTGAATTTACTTTAAACATTGAATGGTAATCTCAGAAATGTCTCAGTCTGTTCAAGAGCTGGGAACCAGCTTACATAGAATCACAGACATGTTTAGGGTTGGAGAAGGCCTCTAAGATCATCGAGTCCAACCATTAACCCTATGAATAATTTTTAGATTAAAACAATAAACCCATCCTTTTTCCCCTAAGAAGCTAAAAAGCTCTATAACTACTCTATATATAACTCTATATAGCTCTTCCATTCGGTCTTAGAGCAAATTTTTATGTTTTTAACTCTTACGGCATAAGGCACATGAATATGTTTGTATTACATGTTCTATTTTCTTTACAGTTTACAAAAATCAATTCATACACGCACTACTGCTGAAAGACAGGAAACTACCTGTTTCATCCCATCACTGACATCCAAAAAAATCAGTACTACCCAGATATTATCTCGTCTATGTGCATCCGGGAGGGTTGTGTTACTCTAATGAAATTGATTTTAATAGTCTATTTAAGTGTCTCTAATTTCTCCATGTAGGAAAGGCATGTACCTCTCTATCTGTCTGTATGTACATGGCCATCTGGTAATGAGGGAATAAAATGCATTTTCTTCCTGAACAATGCCCCCCACACACAGTCCTGCATAGTTATTTGGTAACTATTAAAGGTGAGGAATACAAAGGGCTTGAAATGAATGAAAACACAACTGTTCACCCTGACCAGAAGACTCAGTTTCTGGGGAGGCAAATGCTCCATCCTAACCACCTCTGCTGGGAGCATGGCAGCTTTATGTTCTGTGGGGCTGAGTCACTCTTCTCTCCTCTCTCTCAAACTTCTTCCTAGCTACTTGCATACCGGCCATGGGGAAGCCCCCAGACATTCTGGTTGCCTATACATGCAATGTTGAGGTCCAGTTGGTCAGATTGCGAGGGCATTGTTCCAGCAGTCCTGCTAGATATTTTCCTTGGCATCTGTGCCATAAGGTTTTGGCAGTAATCAGCAGGGTTTCTTTGCAATTTTGCATTGTATAAAACTTTTGTTATGACCTTAACATGCAATAATCTTAGCATTCAATAAAAAAGAATGTTAATGAAAACATGTTTATGAGGGATTAACATAGCAAGAAATACAAAAATGCTGTGTAATTACTAAATACTTTTCTCATGACTACCCTAATTAGAATATTTATTCTAAATTATTTATACTGACCTGAGCAAATCTAGCTCTTAAATTAAAGCTGCACTACTAAATGTAATAGCAACGTTATTAACAGAGTGCTTGAAGTTGCATGCCTCATATAACACAGTGGCAATACTCTTCTCTGCTGTTCTACTGCTATGTTCACTTAGCACATGAAATTTGGGGGCCTTTGTACTAGAAGTGTTAGGGGTTTTGGTCCCTTCTTCTTTTTCTATTCCCTTTGTAGGCAATTCCCTGGCCAGAAAGAAGGCACAAAGAAAATCAGCTGTAAGGACAAGAGTCAATGGCAGAGCAACCCTGTCCCTTCTAGGGACAAGGTTCATCCGGCAGGATATTGATTGAGCCACTTTGTTGTGTACTACAGAAATGTTCTGTAGCTTGATGTACCCTGGAGGGAATGGGTATTTAGGGAATGGTTTTAGGGTTCTTATTAAATCTGTTACCTGGCAATTCACAGTTGTGGAGGACAGAAGTTCTGAAGATTCATGGGAACATTCCAGCTGTGTGCTGTGTAAATGTAAGCTTCAGTTCTCAGCCTTTACTAACTATTATCCCTTTAGCAAAAGTGTCCATTTAGATGTCATTTGTGTTGATCCTTTTAAACATCTGTCTTAGTGATGTTCAAGATTTGGTATGGTCCATGTTCAAACACTGACTGTTACCTCTCTTATCTATGCTAACTCACTTTGGGTTTTACGATCAAAGGTTAGACCACATGGTGAGGTGGTAGGGAGAACAACTGGAGGTGTAGACACTCTTTTATTTGAAAAGAGACTGACTGGTATAGGATGTTTATCTTAGGAGAGGATAAACCAGACATGATAAACAGATATGACCCAGTCAAGTATCTGTAGTGCTTCCTTTAGTGAAGTTCAGCAGCCCCAGCTGGTGTGTTAGGGGGAGTTATTAGAGCCTTTTCTAGTCTTTCTGGCTGGATGGCCAGATAATTTAGTTATAACAGTACTTGTAAAACTAAACTCAAAGCAAGTAGTCATTATTTCAACTCTTTTATTCCCTCCTAGGAGTGCCAAGCAAAGAGAAGAAAATTAAAGGACAGAAAAAGCAAAGCAGCTCTTCTCAAGGCAGGCATACTTTAGAAATACATGCTTAAAAATATCTTTAACACAGTGCCAGAGAGTAAGAGACACGGCCAGGCCAAACAGACTGGAGGGGTGTTTGCTACCACTGTCTATTCTGCAAGCATATTCAAAGTCCCTTGAGACAGAAAAATTTCATGTATTCTCCTTCTAACCCTGCACCACAGAGCAACAGACAGGTCACTGGTTCTGGCCTTTCAATGGAAATTGAAAACACTGCAATTTTCCTGTTTACATTACAAAGTTAATCATAAAATTGATGCAGACTGAATGCTACCAGAATGGTTTGCTACATTTTATACATACCATGCATGTTAATCAAATGATCGCCTGCCTTTACATTTTCTGCTACTTCCAGTGCCTTGATTTATATCTCTAGAAACTGTCTGCCTGCCCTAGATCAGAATAACACCAAAAACCCCCAAGTAGTTCTGACCATTTGAATATTGCTTACAGTATTTTTGCTTTCCTTAGGTTTGCTAATGTAAACAGCTGAAGTAAACCAATTACTCCAAAAGGCTTTGTTGCCTTGTTGCACAGATTTTTAGAATAGTAAAGACAAAGGATGGAAGCAAGAGTTCACAGTGCTCCAAATCAGGGGATACAATGTTCAAATGCCTGACACTGCTCATGCCACAGGGTCTTTATCCAGTTGTGCATTTCAGCTTCATATACGGAGGTGCATCTTCAGCTGTCCCACTTACCTGTTACACTTCAACAAAAATGTCCTGTGCTATCACATTCTCCCAGGACACTTATCCACACTCACCGATTTTGGAATATCTTCTGGAGGTCTATTTACAACAGGTAATGTAGCTTAAGGATTTTGTCAAGGGAACATACCGTCTCTGGACTCATGATGCTCAGGAGGGCTGGCATTACTCCTGCTGACAAATCTGAAATGAAGTGCAAACCTCCCAGAGGAGGTGCCAGTGGAAGGCAGGTGCTATCAGTGAAACTGTGCAGGATACAGGCCTTTCTCCAAGATCACCACCCCAAAAGTGAAATGCCAGTTTTACAGCCAGTAAGCTGCTGAGCAGTATTTCATTATGTGGCATTCTGCAGAAAAAATTAGCAAGTAATATACAAATATAAAGAGGGTTTTTCTTTCAGACTTTGACTTAAATTTGTCTATGACAGTGACTGAAACTCTGTTTTCTGACTGACCTGAAATTTAACATCGGACTAAACTCTGATCTGCTCTGCCAGGTGTGTCAGGATAACATATGGCTCTGCACTGTGCAGGCTAACCCAAGTGAAAACAGGGGGCGGACTAGAACATTACAAAGCCATGGTCCTATAGCAAATACTTCTTTAAGCCATTTACTGGGGCTTAGGTAGTATGCAACCTCTGTCACAGAGTTAACTATTAAAAGACAACAGTTTTAGGCGCTGCCCTGAAATACAAGACTATAAAATGCAAAACATGTGAACTTGCCATCCTCAGTGGTAAGGGCTGGATACACAGGCACTTGCTACATTTAAAATGACAGCCCCATCCACAGGAGGAATTATGAGGAGAACAAAGCAGAAAAATGTTCTTTTGATAGCTACCTTGAATTTCCTAGTTCCATGTGCCCATGTTTGCCTACTCTCAGGTAAGTGCTGGGTGTGCAGCGTGACGGTTAAAAGGCCAGTGCTATTTTTAGCTGTGTACACATTGCAAGGCAGCAGAAATGTAGGGCAATTCACACCAGCATGGCACAGGCAATTCTTGCCTGAGAGCGTGCAGCCCTCTAACTGCAGCTTGAACAGAGAGGGCCACAGTCCTGGTCAAGAGCTGGTTTATAATATCTCCATATCAAAATCTAGTGCAAATATATATGCCCTCCAACACGAGCAGCCAAGTGGAATGGATGTTTTTGTCTGGGCTCTGTTTAAGCAGGCAAAGGGGTGAAACAGGGCTGCTGCGTGACCCTCACAAGCAGCTTCCCTGCCTTTCTGACCTGAAAAATTTAGTTCTGACCAATCTGTTTTAAATTCCGCGTTGTCACTGGCTCCGGGTTCATCCAGAATGCAGAGGAACTCTCAGAAGGCAGATCAACATCCACTTCAGCCTCCTCACCTACAGATCAGCAGCCAGGGTGAGGGTTCAAGGACACAGGCTTGCCAAGGCCAACTGAACAGGGCCCCGGGCCAGCTCTAGAACATTTTGGGCAAAAGGCTAACTAGAGGAATTCAATTTGTTGACCGTCCATAACAGAGGGTCTTTGTACACTTTTTCTTCCCATAAAGACATTATTGGGCACTGTTGCCATCTCCTGAGACCTGTGCCCTTATGATAAGTTTTTCCAGTATTTAGGCACAGAGGTTGTTCTGAGCTGCAGTGGAGCTGTCATTCTACATGGAGTGGCACATAGGAGAGTCAGCAGTGGCAACGAAGCAGCTTTTGCTTCATTCATGGGAGGAGAGGGGAAACACAGATGTGACCACAAGCTGGTCCTTGGAGGTGCCAGATAAGTTTGACAGCAGTGCAGAAGATGGCATAGAAGGACGGTAAGCATGGTAGCACCAGAAGAGGGAGCTGAGCCCTGCAAGGACAAGGCAACATTAAATAAACCATCCATGCACACTTAGTGCACCTCAACAGGTGAAGGAAAAATTGTTGTTTGGGGTAGAGCTAAAAACAATGAGATGCAGCCAGCAAAAAAAAAAAACATCATTAAGGCTGAACGTTAGGAGACATCTGAAATGATGAGTAAATGGCACACTTAAAATAAAAACACAAAACAAAAAAAAGAAATAAATCTGTGCCTAACCTGTCATTTTACCATACTACAAATTCTGATTTAACTGCAGAAATATATGTTTGAGTTAAGTTGAATGGACTTCCCACAGAGTTATTAACAGAAAGGCTCAGGGTGAGAGGTGATGGCTTAGCTACCTCTCAGTACTGTCTGCAGATTATTTAATGTCTGTAACATGCTTTAAAGATGAAAACCACTGCATGCTTAGAAAATTAGAACAAAAAAAAAATTCCCCAACAGTGGCATCTATTAAATTACAAAATAACCTCTCCAGGGAAGCCTCAGAAGTATTGTCACTAAATAAATTTAAAACTGAATAGCTTGAAATGTGTTTACTATAGGAAAGAGACCTGCATTTGCCCCAAGGAAAAGAGATGAAATGTCCTAAGGCTTCAACAGTCTTTTATCTCCATTTTTTTATCGCTCTTCCCTGATGCACAGGGGAGAGAGATGATTATTTAAACTCTTTTTTCCCCCTTTGGAGCTGTCTGGTGAAATGTGCTGACAGGTACTATCCATTGACTGTGTATTCCAGGTAATTCACAAGGCAGGCAGGCACAGGGGCCCACATTCCTTGACAAAAAGCAAGCACATGCCAGAGGAGGAGGCAGCTTCCCTTTGAGACCAAGACAAGCTGACAGCTTTTGCCATTTTCAAGGCAGACCAGAAAAATGGTTACCCAGACACATATCTAGACAGATGCACACAGCAAGCAGCAAGCAGCAAGCAACAGTTTAGTCAATCCTAGACTGTCCAGGATTGCTCAGAACAAAAGGAAGAGGGAGCCTTCTCTTTTTCCTTGTGGTCCTACTGCATCTGATCTATTCAAAAAGAGAAGCTCTCTTCCTATCACTGACAAGAACCAAGACTGAGGTTGTTCATATTGTCAATGGCAGAAGGAGGAGCAGGGGCAGGAGAAAGGGAAATGGGAATTTAAAGAGCAAAGTCAGCTGGTGGAAGAAGGGAGTCAGACAATGCTACAGAAACAAGAAGCTCAGTTGTTTTGGCTCTGATTCCCCATTAGCTCAAAGCCACATCCCTGTCTGGGATGGTTAGGCATTGCAGTCCCCATGCTGTGGGCACCTCACCTCACAGTTGTATCTGCCCTAAAATCTACAAAGTGGGCCAGAGGCTCCAATGAGGTTTATTACAGCCTCCAGGTAAGGGCTGCCTCGAGTGCCCTGTGAGCCCTGAGAGGCACTGTCAAGTCTGGAGCAGGATTACGAGTCACAGAGCGGCAGCCATTATGGTGAGTACCACTTCCACTGGAGGAAGTCCCTTCAACTGTGTGACGCGAGGCTGAAGGGTGGGCAGCCCTTTGAGGAGATCCAGCTCCTGTCCACCAACAGGACTGCTTGGCGGCTAAGCAAAAATGAGAGGTGACACAGTGGCAGACACTGTCTGAGGGAGGGAGCTGTGATCCAACATAGAAGATGCCATCAAGGGCAGCAGGGAAAATAAAACGCACATTTTTTCCTAACTTGTACACAGCTTCAATACTCCTATTAAATTACATTTTCAATCATTATTTGATCATCTATAGGTTTTTGTAGCAAATGGGAAGCACAGCAAAAAATCCAGGAATAATTTAATGCTCTTGCTAAGATAAGTGGAGTATACAAAGTGTTTTCAAGAGTACGCACACAGATCCTCAGCATAATTATGTTACTAGAAAGTTGTCTTCTCTGCTTAGCAGTAAGGGGCTCATATTTTTTCCTCTGCATTCAGCAAGACATCAGATGTTGTACAGATATTCTTCAGACATGAAGATGTTTGCAGGCCACATAAACCTTCAGGGCAGCAAGGAGAAAGAAAAATATAAATTGAAACTCCTCAAATGATGTCCTCATTTCCAGCTACATTCTGTAGGCCACTTGGCAGCACATGGGAGGCAGGTAAGAGTTTATAAACTCCATTTCCAGACACAATCAGACAAGTAGTTCAAAGGCAGGCAGGAACAAAAGACACTGGTCACTTCATGCAAGATGCTTTGGTACGACCTGCCACTACAGAGTCCTTAATGAAATTTTGCTATGCAGTATCAGCAGTAGCTAATGAGGATGGCTGGCCACTCTCTCACCTTGTTTTTTAATCTTCATGGGCTTTTAAGGTAACTTACCCAGTCCTGGAATTTGCAAACAAGTCATATGAAGTTGGTAAATCCGAATCTCCCATCACTGCTTGTCCTACTTTCTGGGCCAAACTCCCAGTACTGCAGTACAAACTTGCAAGCCAAGTATCATAATTCAGAGAAGAAATTTGAGCTGCAGCTCAAAACCCAAGGTGCTTACAAGTGGAATATTTGATGTGGAAAAAAAAAATCTCACATTACAAGATCTTTACAAGTTTGACATCAGAAATCAATCCAGAACTCTACTTCTCAGAATACTCAGGTACTCAAAATGCTTATTTCACAGTGTAACTGTGCAGGATACAGGTTTATCTTAATGGAAAATTTCTTGATAGCCAACAGCTGCACTATGAGAATTAGAACCAAAGTTTCATTTGGAGATCTCTTTATATTGAGTGAAATTTGTCACTAAAATTCATCAAGTGAAAATTTCACTATCAGCAAATTTGGCTGATGTACTAGAAGATTTTTCAAGAAGTATATTTAAACTGAACTAGAAAATTGGGATATATTCCAATAAAACCACCAGATTGTTGTAAATTACATACAAAATTTTTTTTAATTAGAGGCTTATTTTATGATAAGGTATGTTTACATTCATTCTTGCTTAGGGAAAATAAAGTCACAGTACATGTGCCAAGCTTCATTACAAAGACGTATGATTCAAATCATATTCTACAAATAACAATAAATCTTGTTATATTGCAAGTTTCTTGTAGCATATCCATGTTACAAGGCAAACCAGAATACAACATACTATATTTTTTTATACAGCCTCATGAAATAACTGAATGAAGTATTTACTGTATGCAATGGATAAATCAATAACAAAAAACTTCTCAGATTTTTTCTTAATAACCACTGATCCATTCACCTTCCTTTCCTTCAAAAACATAAGGTGTAAATAACTTTCCCCAAATCTTATTGAGGTACGGATAGCAAACATGCTGAGTAAAAGATTCATATTTGACTGAAACAGCTAAATCATAGGGATGCCTTTTCAGAATTCTATAAGGTTGTTTCACCTCCTACAGATCAAATAAGCAATTAATTTTCTTGTAAATAAATGACTAAGGAAAACATGTAGGATTGACTTTAGGGAATTTCTGGGCTATTTCACCCCCATAGATTTTTGCTTAGAATTCTAAATGCGTGATGAAAATCTTTTTAGGAAGGCATTTGGATGCACTTTGTTCAAAAGTCCTGGCCAAAAGGACACAACTTATGAGCAAAGCTGTTACTGTCACTGAATTTTTAACTTGCAATCACTCAACTTCTTTAACTTGCAGTCACTCAATATTAATCTTGATCTAATTATTGTAGAAAAAAAAAAGGAGAATGCTATTAAGTCTCAATAATGATAAAGGTGAAACTGGAACACATATCTCATAGTCCCTATGCCTTCTCCACTTTACACTCACCTTGCCACTGCCCACCTTGATCCTAAGGTGGCTGGCCCCACACCACATATAGGATTTCATATATGCTGGATCCTTTCTCTTTGTTACTCCTAAAAGCAGTTTCACCCAGTTGTCAGGTCTGCCTTTATTTAACCATTAGTCACTGACCATTGATGTGTTGTTTATAGCTCTGGGGGCTCAAGTATCATCCCATGCCCTCTACTGACATCTCAGATCTGTAATCCTCGGCAGTGTACCTAGCAGCTTTCCTTTTGAGACCTGTGCCTTGATACCATGTTTATAGTCCTCTACACCACATCATTTTGCTAGGGCCCTGAATACTTCATTCCACATAAAACAACCACTTGTTACTCTCAGCTAAATTAAAATTAAAATTATGGTTGAATCACACAAAGTTAAGCAAAAGCAGAATAAGTTGTCTAACAGTCACCTGGTCATTTGGAAATTGCTGTTCCAGCTAAACAAGCTAAAGCAAAGCCCTGGGCAGGCCAAGACAAGCCCAGACAAAGCCGCAAGTCCTGAGGCCTTACAGAGCTCCTGCGGACCCTTTGGGCTGTTCAAAACAACAGCGATGTGTGTTACCATGAGTAGAGTAAATACTGAGCTACAGGGCTACACAAAGTTTGGGTGCTTGGGAACCTACAAATGTAGTCCATCCTTGAAAAGCTCTATCACATAGTCACAGTGCCTCACAGCCAGAGAAGGGGACTTGGGTCAACCAGCCTCCTCTTTGCAGTCACTTCTGTCTCACTTGGAAGTAACTGACTTCTCCTAACCAACCTATCTATCCTGACCCACCTAACTGGAGACTCTACTGTTTCCTTCCTACCTTGATGAAAGTCAGCCTGCTTTAAAGAAGGAAAGGCTTCTAAGATTTCTTTTGCTGGTTGCTGGCTTTTCCATTCAATTTAGCCCAGGCAAGAGCATACAAGGAAATGTTTCTTTCTCTGCCCAGAGGAGCAAGACCTGGCTTAATACTGAGCCATAAATGGGACTGTAGACCTAGGAGCCAATTTAATTGGGTCCTATTCCCAAGTCTTCAGCAGTTCCTTGCATGACCTTGAGGCAGTCACTGGTTATCTGTGACAAGAGCTGATGCTTCTCCTGCTAAATGGAGGCAGTATTGTCCCTTAAGCTGTTATGCCAAAGCAGTTCAGCAGCTATAGATAAAATATGACATTTAAATGCACACTACTGTTTTATTATCCACAAAACTAACCTCCAAGCCAGCTTTGTCATTTCTGACACAGACCTTTTTAACTTGCACTGAAACGCTGCATCAGGCCTGGATGCCAGACCCCAGTGAACAGTCACTTGAAGCAAGCACTGCATGTATGGCTACAAGAAACTGCCCTACCTTCCTTGATCCCATTTTCAACTGCAACACAATCATACTCTGGAAGCAAGCTTGGGATGCTGTGCTTTTCATTAGCGTTCTTCTGGGAGAAGCCTGGAACAAAAGAAAAAAAGGGAAGGAGGGAAAAAAAATCATAATACTTCATGCTGTAGCTCCTTTATTTTTCTTCCCTCAGTCCTGACCTTGCCAGCTTCAAGTCAGCTTTAAAACAGCTCCTGCTGTGCAGCTCCCTATGACACTCCTAGAGCAACTCCTGTGCCTCAGAAACATGTGCTGTTTGTGCTCACTTCACTTATTCTTCATTTTAGACCAGACTGAATAGAATTTGGAAGCCAACAAAAATCCAGCTTTAACCAAAGGTTCAAGGTCATAAACATGTCTAATTTAATGAACTTCCAGGGAGGATTTCCTTAAATCCTTGGCTGCCCCTACCCTGACTGATCCCAGTTCCCAATCACACTATCATTTCTATTTTGCCCAAAAACAAAAACACAGAGATGCCTATATTCACAATTACTCCTCACTGTTTCCTATGGTACAAGTTGTCAAAAGATGCTTAGGTTATCTACCCACTGATACTTGAAAGCAACTCCTCATTAGGCCTGCAAGTGCAAGTGGAGTCTTGGAGTTACCACAGGGAACAAACCACAATGAAAAAACACCAACCAACCAACCAACCAACCAACCAACCAACCAACCAACCAAAAAAAACAAAAAACAAAAAACACCAAAAAAACAACAAAAAACGAACAAAAACCACAAACAAACAGAAACAAAAAAACCCCAAAACAAAACAAAAAAAAAAAAAAAAAACACACCAAAAAAAACCACCAAAAAAACCTCACAAATTTTTGTTTAACATGGTTAGACTCCCTGCTAGGCTAGTGGAGAGTTATGAACATTGCTATAAGCACTGAGATACTACCCCATTCTGCTTTCTGCAATGTACCCTGGTGCTTTATGCTACTTCTGATGTGTGTCCTCCTTCAGGTCTGCAGGCAATGTTAAATGTTCATGAACTTTCATAAATTATAAAACTCACAGCAACTGCACATTAATTATTTTATATCTCAGATTTGCACTGATCTTTGCAAAAGGTAGTATACCTTTAGCAATTCTTTACTATACCATTTAGGAGAGATTATGTCAGTAGGTGATTGTTTCTATAAGTGATTATTCTAGAAGTAGAAATTACTGAGGAGTGTAGTTGTTACAGGAGTGGTTTGCATTATAGCTGTAGGCTGAGTCTAAGTCAGAGTTTTCTTAATGAAATTATCTAAATACCCTGATGCTATTAATCTTCTCTCCCTTCAGAATAAGTCTTCAACTTATCTTCTCTTTTTAGGGTATTTGTCATCTCCAGTTGCTCAGGTTAACCAGTTTAACCTATGTGCTCCCAAAAGGGTCTGTCATCTCAGCACAGAGACACCGAAAGCACAAAAAGCCCAATCTGCAACTTTAATTCATTTTGCTCAAAACCAAACAATCCCTGAGGGCTGCTCTCAAATGGAAACAGTGCTACATGATTCAGACACTCTCATGTGTTTTTCTTTACTAGAGTTTATATAGCTTTTTTTTTTCCAGAGCACTTCCACTCCTTTGCTTATGACAGTTAATGAAACCAGGCCTGCATAGGGAGAGGGCATTTAATGTTACAGCACACAGGTTACTCAGCCCATGTAACCATGTACTCTATGTGCCTGTTCAGCACTGCACATTTCTAGCACTCTCTCCAGTTTATTTCCAAGTACTCCTATTCAAAGGTCTTCTATAATTAGGCCAAATACAATCAATTCATAGAGCACCATTGTTTTCCCATGTTTCAAAGGAGTTGTTCAGGGCTGTTACATACTCTGAATTGATTGAGCATGGGGATTACTTTATCTCCAGGGGAGATGATGATCAGCATTTCCCACCCAGTTCCTGAGCTGTCTTTACTAATTTATCTTAATAACATCTTTGCGTTTTGACTCAGAAGGAAAGAGATCAAAGCAAAGAACACAGCAGGCATACTCTCAGGATTAAAATTGGCCAGAGGCAATCAGCAGAACAAGTAAACAGCTCTTCAGCAGTCTGAAGAAAAGCCTGGTCTAACATGAACATTTTTGTGCCCCTGCAAGCTCCTGCCAGTTAGCCCAGTTGGCTTGGAAAGTCACATCTGCTGCTCACATTATTTCTCATCATCATCCTATCCCTATTGCCCTTTTTCACCCTTGAACTTCGTTAATGAGTAACGTCACATCAGCTCTTGTGGTTCCTTAACAAGACAGCACAGAACTGTATTCCTTAAGGAAATGGGCCGATCTTACAATTACACCATGCTTCGCATTAAATCCCCGAGCCCTGGCATGCTGAGGAGGACTCACATGTCTGTCTGAGGTGTAGAGCTCAGTCTCCTCAGGATACGATTTGGGGCTTAAAGGATCAGTGTATTTCAGTGTTTCAACACTATCCCATTTCACTTTGGCAGCAATAGCACACAGGAGGTGGAGGAGCCTATGTTCTATTTGATACTTCATACGTCTCACTTGGTACCTTGCCACTCTGATGGTCCTTCCTCTATGTTCTCATCTCTCTGAGAAATGAAACTGCTCTGCTATAAGTTGGCTCCACATCACATCTTGAACAGAACAACCTAATCAGAAGGAAAATGAGAGGCTGCACTCCTTGTCTTCCTGCATGGAAGCCTAAAACATAACTCCTGCTTATTTTCTTGACTTTTATACTGAGAAGGTAGAATTGATGCAAAGGAGCATTTCAAAGTGTTCATTTTAGTTTCCACAGGAGCTTGATTTTTAAAGTGGACTTTATTCCTAATGAGTTCAGGAGCCACTGCAATCTAGTTTAAAAGTGATTTTACTTTTTTTTTCTTTTTAATCAATGAGCATTAGGCCTATCCTGTGCTCTCATCTTGCTCAAAGCCAGAGGTGGACAGAAGCAGCTCAAATTTAATTGAGAATCAATGCATACAAATACAAGGTCATGTGTCTGGGAACAACAGAGACAACTTGCTCTGGAACAAGGAGTCAGATCCTGGTAAACAGCACCACTGAAAAGGACATAGGAAGTCACAGCAGAGCAGTGCCTGAGCAGCACTACTGTAACAAAAGGAACACTGCTGCTACCTGTGTAAGAGCACACTGAACACAAAGGGGTATGCCCTCGGTATTTGGTGGTGATGAGGCTGTTGCTGACACGTTTGAGCCCAGACCTTATCTTTGAAGTATTGGAGATGTGGGAAAGGCATTTGTAGTTTGTGAGTGCTGTCAAGTTTGCAAGTCCTCTCATCTCTCCTCTCTTGCCCAAGCTTTGTGCGCACTGTGCGCGTCTTCCCTGCTAACAGTCAACCTGTGATGCAGCCCTGGACAGGGGAACAGAAGACTCCCGACATCTTTTAAAAGACGACATTGGGCAGGTGCAGGTGTTTGTCTGCTAAATGTTTGTCTGAAAGGCAAAGGCCAATTCAACCAGTCCCTTCACAGCTGCTGCTAAGAAAAGAAAAAGGAGGAAAGCCAGCCGTAGCCCACAAGAAGTGGGCAATCCTGTCCCCACAGGACTCCCTGATGAGTGCTGCACCCCAGAGCTCTGCTGTGACACTTACCTGGACAGAGATAAGCTAAGCTTAACCTGGGAAGCTTTAAATGAAAAACTTATCGTCCTCCTGGGTCACAGCCTTACTAGAGACTAGAATTTGAGGGGTCCTTCATGAAAAGCCTGTCACAGTGCTAGAAGGCAGCTCACAGAGCACAGGTGATGGGGTGAGGAATGCAGCCCCGTAGCACGTACAGGGCTGGGGTCAGCTCCATTCCGACACTACCTGCCATCACGGGTGAGCCCAGCACTGACTCTAATGCTTCCTTTACAAAAAAAAAAGGTGGGGGGAGAGATATTTTTATTTTTCTTTTATGTAGTACTGCTCTGGAAAAGCTAACTTCTGACTCTACCGATTTTACTCCTCACTCACTTCCATCTTTCTTAAATTCATTGGTAAAAATAGGCCAGAAAGGTGGAAAACTAATATAAAAATAGTGGCTTCTTAAGACTACTTCTGACTGCTAAGGAAGTGACCAACGTCTGGCCATTGCTTTTTAACCAGCTAAACATCTATCCATTGTTGGGGTTTATTTTTAACCAGCTACAAGGCCTGTCAGATTGATCACGATATGCAGGGTTCTGCCATTCACGTCAAATCAAACAGCCACTGGGCTCTTTGGAGCTACCACCAGGCTGACTGGAGCTTCTACAGAACTAGACGATCAGCCCTAATTACAATTTTCCATGACAAAGTAGCTTTAATTTCCATGCAAAGCATTTGTCAGCCCTATTTAACCAGAGGGGAAATGGGGCAGATGAAGTCAGGGTAATTACCTCTTCTTTCTCCCCTTGATATCCCGCTCATGGGAGTACTTGGAGAATACAAGAACCATTAGCAAGCTTCTCAAGCCATGCCACTGGCACAGAGAAATTGTGCCTTGCTCATGGCCTTCATATGGGTGATTTCACTCCTTCGTGTGTCTCTTTTCCTGGCCACACAGGCTGTAGGACATTAACTTTCAGCTACATCACCAAAATCGAATAAAAAAACCCCTAACACATAAACTTTTATTTGTACATCTTCCATCATTCCAAAGAGCTGCGTAAGTTTTGCTCTGTAGGTCTTGTACCATAAGGTGTCTTTCCTAGATATTGGACCATTTTTATGGCACTTCCTTGATACCTCAATAACTTGTGCCACTACACACAAACATCAACACTGAGGAACATTGTCTTCACCAGTGTCTATACAATGGGAAGGTGACTTCCTTGCCAAAATCAGGTAGTGTATTTCTGTGCGTAAAGCTGAAGCTGATGTTTCAGTTGCAGTGGGTAGGACAATCTGAAGAAGGGACTCTTTCCAGCCCTGACTGGGCTGCTCGTTTTCTGAAACATAGTTGCTCATATCATTTTCTTCGGAAATACTGTACTTAATAGGTTTCCTTTCTGGTGTGAAAAGCAGCCCTTGTAAAGTCATGTACAGCTTTGACTTTTCCCCCCTATGTTATTAGAGAAAAGAGGAGAAAACAAGGAGAAAAATATAAAGTCAGTAAACAGAAGGAAAAAAATTATGAAAAAGGCTTCTACTCTGATGAGCAGCTAGAAGCAATTTACAGCAACGCTTTTAGGTTTTGATTTATTTTTTCATGGAAATCATGTGCTTGGATGTTCTAATGCCAAATAGAGATGTGATAGGTTGTATAGCTGTACTGGGTAACATCTTTGTAGTATATACTAATTTACCTGCAAATTCCCCTTTGTGTGTGTGTGTGTGTGCATATATATAAATTCTCATTCACGGTTCTGTTTTTCCAATCAGTTTTGAGTATGTTGTTTGCTTTTCGAGGAAATAAAACGGAAACAAACATCACTCACTCTATATAACCTTAAAGTTATTAGGGAAAGCAGAACAGCTCTATAAACCAGAGCCGTAAACTTTAATGCGTAGTGCCAGGTACTAGGTGGCTGGGCAGCCTCAGAGGGGATTTTTAGGCGGAACCACCCCACTCCGACAGGCGCTGCGGCCCGGGCGGCCCCGGCTCCCTCAGGCCAGGGCCGGCGCGGCCCCTNCATGGGCCTGCCACCTCCGTGGCCGGCGTCCGTCTCCTCGGGACCGGCGGTGTCCTTTGCGGGCAGCAGCCCCCTGCAACCACCCCCGGCAAAGCGCTGTTAACAGCCACAGAGCAATCCGAGCTGCTTTTGCCCAGGGGTTTGCAGTTCTACCTCAAATGCATTTTTATCACGTGAAGTTGCCCCTCCATACCCTCAAACCACAGCTCACACTTCTTTCTGGGATTTTTTCCCCCCTTTCTGCTCCTGAGGCTGGTGCCGTGCCCTTTGTCCGCATTCCCCTCATGCAGTGTCTCCTCACCTTGCTTAAAACCCTGCTGTTCGTCAGGAATCCTCAGCAGCACCAAACCTGCTCTAGACTAACATGAAGCTCTTGAAAATTTATCTGAAAAAAAAAAAAGCCAGAATGCCCATATCCAAGAGGTTGTTCATTAAAATTCTGCTTAATTTGCATCCCTGTATAGGTCCTTGAACACATTAAGCAGATCATTTGTAAACACTGGAGGAGCCCAGCTCCAACAAACATTTCTCTAACTAGAAGTCTAGCTAATGGGTGTCCCCACATCCCTTCACTCTCCTGTCACCTCAGATTACACCAGAAACCCTTACAGCAGCACTCATCTGCTACTGCACATTTGCCAGCGCCCATCTTGGAGCGCAGAAGTGTAAATAATAAATTCCCAGTGGAGGTCTCACCCAAAAGAGTAATGGAGCCCCAGTGACAAGTAATTTGGTACAGAACAAAAATGGGGGGTGTTGGGTGTTGAACAAAAACACAACACACGCACGTGCTGGGAGATCTAGCAGTTTATAGCCCAGGAGATGCGTACAGAGGGCATGATCCCTGCAGGGCTTACCTTTGCCAGGGAGCTCTGGCAGGCCATACCCTTACAGAAAGCAGGAGAGGCTTTGGCCAGGATGTGGGCTTGGATCTTTTCCCTTCACTTACCCCAAGAGTACTATGAGGTCTCTGCTTACTGCTGAGAGGAATAAGCTGGCTGAAACACCAAAATATTTGGCTGGGAAAGTTGGGGCTGTTGAGCCTGCAGAAAAGAAGGTTGAGAGGAGACCTCAGAGCAACCTTCCAATACCTGAGGGGTCCTACAGGGAAGCTGGAAGGGGACTCTTCATCAGGAACTCTAGTGAAAAGGACAAGGAGTAATGGGTACAAACTGAAAGAGGGGGAATTTAGGTTAGATATTAGGAAGAAATTTTTCACTGTGAGGGTGGTGAGACACTGGAAGACGTTGCCCAGGCAGGCTGTGGATGCCCCAGCCCTGGCAGTGCTCAAGGACAGATTGGATAAGGCCTTGAGCAACCTGGTCAAGTGGGAGGTGTCCCTGCCCATGGCAGGGGAGTTGGGATAGTATGATCTTTAAGGTTCCTCCCAACCCTTAGAATTCTATGATGCTATGATTTAAATTCGTAAATATTTGTTTTCATTCCCTCTCTGGATGAAATGACATTTCCACTGGATAATTTTCTTCTATATATGTGGGCACTAGAACTGTATTGTGACCTGGAGACATGATTTTTCATTTGGAAATCCAGGCTAGTGTTAACAGGGATATCACCAAAATGACTAGCATATGTTTTGCATCATCTATACCACCTGAAAGATTAGCTATATTGCTCATTCAGAGGGACAGAAAAATACACCAGAATATAACCTAAAGAAGATGGTTATAACCCAGTATTTCCTTTTCCTCACAACACTGCCAGGCCCCACTGGTTCCATGAGCAGACAGTAATATGTTCAAACCTGCTTGCAGAGCCTGAATTCATAGATGCACACAAGTTGGTAAAAAATATGCTGTTTTAAAAAAGGGTGCTTACAAAGACTGTACCCTGATCTTCTCACTGCAAACACTGTACTAAAAATGAAAAAAAAAATTGCCTACTAACTTTTCCAAACCACCTTGGTGTCAGCTATGCCCACTGCCATGGGTTCTACACAGAGCTAATAGCAAATCGTAATTTAGGATGGAATAAATAATGTCCACATTAGACTTACCCTGGTTACCTGCTGTTACCCTGGTCTCATTAAAACTGACCACTCAAACTACCTTGGCTCAGGAGGATCTGATTGCTGAGGCCTTTTCTAAAGAAGGAAGAGGGACAAATACAAGGCCCACCATTTTGACTGTTCTGCTGCTGCTAAAAGCAGCAAAGAAATTTCTATCTCAATACTGTTTAATTCTACTTGTCAGTAGTACATATCAGAGAAAAGAACAAAGATTCCCATTCAGTCAGAAATTAAAATGTAGAAAGGAAGAATGAAAAAAAGATGTCTATACCAATAGCAATCCCCTCTCTTGGAAAAAGAAATAAAAGATGTGGCGAGGAAAGAAAGGGGAAGTTTCAGGCTCTGTGTAGCTACACACTTTTCTGACACTGCCTATCCATGCCAGGCAAAGAAGATAAAGAGCAACTAGATTAATATTCTTGGCTGGTCTTTGCATTGGTTTGAAGGACTATTTGGCTGTACTAACAATGATTTAGAGGCAACAACTACGAAGAAGAGTTCAAAGGTGTCCAATTACAATCTAATACTGCTCTGGTTAAATTAAATATGGAAAGGAATTAGTCCAGCACCTCGCCAAACTCTTTGCTGAGGTAGATCCAGGGGTAGATTCTTGTCCTTCACAAATGCAACAGACATATATCATTAAAACGGTGCCAGCAATGTGCACAGCAAACCGAAGCTGAATTTGAAGCCTTGTCCCAAAATGGGGGGAGGAGGAAGAAAGAAAGAAGTTTTTTTTTTTCTCCTGCTGTTTTGTCATGCACAAATACAATTTCTAGAGCTCCTTCGTTATCAAGGCTTCCCTGAGCACATCAAAAGATCTTTGTTAACTGCATTCACTGCATAAGAGGCAGACCAGGGCTGCTGCTCTGGCTGCTACTGAGGGCTGAAACCAGCCAGTCTGAACAAACTCGAGCAAATTCAGAAAGCAGCGTCAGCCTGTGACACACAGGACAAACAGTGACACGTTCAGCCCTCTGGAAGACAACCCACATGGCTATCATTTGTGGGCTTCACTGGGTGCTTTGCCAGCAAGGAAAAAGAGACTTTAAACAATTGGAGGGATGCTAAAAGGAAATGTCTGCACTTCTGAATAGCTGCACGCTGGGAATATCACTTCTGTCACACTGGGAATATCACCTCTTTCATGCTGCCCTGCTCTTTCCCAGCTCCCTCTTGTCATGCAAGACAGGATCTATACTGGATCAGTCAGGGTGACTAACAGGGACAGAACAAGGAACAGAAAAGGACATGGACATAGTCCATGGACAATGGATAATGAAGGACCTCTTTTACAAGCTACGATATGAGGCAGTGAAGTCATGGGCTCATTTCGGAGAGCAGAGAGAGAAGCAAAAGTCCTGGAATAGCAGGGAACCACAGTCATTGCTATTTACTGAAGATGAGGATTATCTTTTCTGAGAGAGAAGACAGGCATGTCCTCAAGCAGCTATCGCATCTGGGAAATGACACTGTTCTAGACAGATCATTTTCAAGTTTATTTAACTTACAAAGAGACTGTGAAGAAACACAGAGTATCAGAACAAATTTAAACCATCTGTTTGATCATCTTGCAAACTGTAAACATTGTCTTTGAGAAAATAATCTTTCTTCAGCATAACAATGTGCATGGATGGATTTGACTAAAATCTGGATAAAAAGAAACTTCCACTAAGTCAGATGGAAATTACCCAGAGCACAAGTCAGTATTTAAATTATTTTAAGTAATCCTTCTTCTTTCATTAGCTGCTTACAGGAGTATCCAGGCATTTTTGCTCCCTTCAGCTTTCTTCCACACCTCCCTGGGCACTTATTCTACCAAGCAGCATTCAAATGAATTGCCACACTGTTTATCTGTTTAAAGCCATTATGCACATAACCTGCATGGCCCTGTACTTCCTTTTTTTCACATAGATTCTATAGTACCTACAACTATTCTTTCCTGAAAGTATACAAGTTTTAAATTACTGCACTGCAATCCAAATTATTATCAGATGATTGGATATTTTCTTCTTGTCTGCATATTGTGCTTTTAAACTCTTTATTATGATCCATAATGCATAGTTCAGAGAGAATGCCTGCCTATAAAGCAGAGGCACCAAACCTGCTTTCTTCTCCTAACTCAAAGCCCCTTATCAGCAATGTCACTGAATTAAAATAACAAAGAAAGCAGTTCCTGTTAACACCCACTGGCCACTGATAATTCAGCCTTAACCTTTTCAAACAGCCTATTTGTTGCTCGCAACAATAACATTAATTTCCTAGATTAAAAAATGATTCAATACATGTAGAGCATCAACATGAATATAAAACAACACTTTGGAAACAGCATCAAACCAAATACATGTTGACAGTCTTGGATTTATGGATACAGAGGTTCAAAACAGTAGCAGAAACTACTTTCAGAATGTGCTCATTTATACCCACACATCACACATCAAACCATGTTAATTAAAATATATAAATCTGGCAGAAGCAGATGATTTTCAGTGCAGTCACAGCCTGGATGGGTTAACTTGGCAGACACCAACTGGGGTCTGTGGGCCAGATCCAGGCTGCAGGAGGAAGTTTCTGCCTGGCCCAGAGCTCCTTTCCTCCAGAGGAGATGGGAAACAGCTGCTCAGGAAGTGTGTGCAGCCTGGCACCTCTGCCTGTGCCTGTCCAGAGCCTAACCCAAAGGGGCTCTTATTCAGGTGAGGAAGGGGCAAGGTGCAGACACATCCTCTTGCACCTCTCCCTTGCTTGGGAGCAACCTTCTGCTGCCATCTCAGGACAGCAGCTGTGAGTGGGACACCCCAGGTTGGGGTGTAGCTCCCTAGATCAAGCCACAATGAGTTGGCCCCTGGGATCCCTCTCACCATAAGCCACAGGGTATGCCAGTGTGAGGGTATTATTCAACCTTACAGAAACCAGCAAAACATTTTGAGCCATTATGACTCTCTTTCTGTCACTGATTACAGCATGGACTTTTCGAGTCTCTCAAAGTTGGATGTGCACATCTGTACCAATCTGTAAGCAAGAAAAAAGGCAGGATGACATCATCTTACCCAACAGAATCAGGGACACATTCAGGCATTGTTCACAGCGACATGAAATGTGTGTAGGAGTGTTGGCACCTTTTTCATTGCTGATCACATTCAACTGCCTCCTAAGTCATTCACACAATCAGGCCTGTTTCTGAAGAACCTTTAGAAATATTTATTTACTGAGTAAAAAATAAAATCAAGGCTATGAAGCTCATTCACATTAAATGCCAACACAACATGGAACAGAGAGACAAAGAAGTGTAAACAGATGACAGCACCACAGGCTAAGTGAAACACAAGTTAAAGAATCAAATGTTGCAGGGCTGACCATAAATTTTGAAGAAGTCAACCGTGAAAAAATCTGCTTGCAACAAGCAATTTGTAAGCACTGGGAGCACCTGCTAACAGAGTGGCACTACCAGTGACGTCTTTCCTCTTCAGGTTTTACAAGCCTACACAGTTGGGGTTTTTTGACTGTTTAGTAGCAGACTAACAGAGTATTATGGTCATTCTATATGCACTGCTAACTAATCACCAGCTACTAAATTCATCAAATACTATACTGGTCATACAACTGAGAAATGTACACCCTTTTATTAGGTATGAAAACCAAACGACTGTTCCAGTGAATTACAGATTGATCTTGGACAATTATCTCATCCTACTAAAAACAAAAAATTGTCTTACTGACTTTGGTATGTGCAGAGGGTTGGATTGCAAATCTGGTAATTTTTTAATAGCAGAAAAAAATAGAAAGAAGCAGTTACCTACAAAAATTCCAGGCTGATAGTCAAGTGGCAAATGCAGCTTGTCATGGCAGACACTTCTCTAGGCCTAAGTAAACTTTGACATGCAACGTTTTGTAAAAATTTGCATGTAAGCAAGGTAATAGAGCTACTCAGAAATTTGGGAGTATTTAATAGGTTGAAGGAAGTTAACAAGAATACATGGTAAGGGGAAACTGAACAGTTTCAGATGAAGAAATTCTATCCTGTGTTTGGATAATGGAGTATCGGCTCACCTACTGCTTCTGTTACACTGGGGCCAATGCAGTGTTCATGATCCTAAGCAAGAGGGCTCAGCTGTCCGAGGCAAAGAGCAAAAAGCATTTAAAGGAAATAAAGGTTTAAGGAGGTACTGTCTCTTCTCCTCATGTTTTCTGCCATTTAAGCTTTATTTGGGTAATGCAAAGGATTGCAATCCCTGCTGGAGGAATTAAATTTCTCCCATAGCTAGGGAGTTTTCTAGATACACTCTCATCTGACTGTTACCCATTGGGGCAATTCTTTGACATTTTGGTAGATTTCATTTTAAAACAGCAGTTCAGTGCCCAAAGAAGGAAATCCAGTGGTAGGAATTATAAGAAGAAATAAAGAACTATGGCTATACCAAAACTGGGGACAGTGCCTGTCTCCTCATGTCAAAATGAAACAGCAGAACTGGAAAAGTTTAATTACCCTTGCTGTCATTTTTGAAAGACATGGAATGGCTTCTTTATAGTCTTCAAAAAAACCCCAACCAGAGGTAAACTGAAGCAGTATCATGAATGTTTGAGTATTACTAAGAGTATGGTCAAGGGCTGACCATTCAGCATGTCCTCTGCCACCAGAACTAGGGGTGGTCAAATGAAAGCAGCAGGAACTGGATTCAGAAATACATCATCAGGGGCAGTTCACACAGTAGCTGCTTGCCAGGGAGCACCCTGCATGCATAGCTTTTGTGGGCTGAAAGAGAAGCTGGACTTGGAAGAGAGATCCATTGAAAGTTATTAAACAGTTAAACCACAACTAGCTCAGGAAATCCTCTGGACTGAAAATAGCTCACAGCAACAGAGATGTCTGGGGGAGTTACTGTATATTTTTATCCTGTTCTTATTCTCCCCTAGACACCCATTTCTGGCCACTCCTGGAGGCAGTCTGTCTCTCTTGTACAGTACAGCTCCCCACTACAGCCATTTTTCCATTCCTTGATCTCAGCCTCTCTCCCCACCAAATTCCAGTCCAGTCATGAACTCCTCTGCTTGACCTGGTTTTGGCTATTCACATCACACACACTGGCATCTCCCACATCCTAAAAGGAACCCTAAGCCATCCTTACAGGAAGGAAAGTTAAAATCCTTGCCATTAACTATTACATACATAACACAGGAAAAGGCCCATTGGGTTTGTTTTGGCTTGTTTTTTCTTCAGTAGGTAAGTTCTATGATGAAGGGAAACACACACTTATCCCTGTGGAATACCACATTAATGGAAACAGTCCTGGTTACAGTACTGTGTCTGCTTAATGGGTAAACACCCTGTTTACCCATGAATAACTCTTGGGAGTCTCTAGTGCTATAGGAGAGAACTGGGTGACAAAACAAACCATGTGTTAAATAAAACCTTTTTGCAATGAGGTAGAAGCTCTTTTCATCACCCTTTTATCTCCAGTTCTTGCCAGCACAACAGCTCTGCTATCAGGCTCTTTGACTTGTCCAGTTTAGGGGGATAAAAGAGCCCACTGGAGAGAATGCAATGTAGTGTTTCTGTTCAAGATGTAGGGGCTAAAATTTTGTCTTTCTATGATAGAAAAGTCACGGTCCAACCTGCTGTCTCTGCTATAAGCAGCCAGGCACATTGCAGAGGCCAAAACACTATCATTCCCGTTAAAAGAGGAGGAATGTGGCAGATGAGGCATGGCCAAGCTACAGATATCCAAGTCTTTGTGCAATGAGATAAATGATCTAGAGTGTCTTCCATCAACTGCAGCAATAACACTCAGCTCCATATGTAATTCTTCAGGGCTTTGCTCCCATGGCTGGTATTTTCGTTGCAGTTACCTAGAAGGCAGAATATAATACAAAACCACAGCTTGACGCAGGAGGGAACCTCTGCAGGCTAAAGTACCCCCAGGGATCAGGCTTCAGTTGTCTGAAGTTGTCCACTTCTTGATACGGCAGTCTGTATCAGACATCCACAATCATGTCAGCTCTGTTGGCCTGCCTGCTGATCCTGACCCATAAGCCCTCAGCTGGCTCCTCCTCCATCCCACAGAGAGCTCATTGCATCCCCACTGCACTCAGGTAACAGGCAGCTCCCCCTCCTCACCCTCCTGTTCCAATCTCCCCTTGATCCATCCATGGTGGCACTCCAGTCACATGAGCCAACTCACCAAATCTCTGTGATCTGAACTGGATCACAGCCCTGTGAACTGCATGCAGATCTTCAGTTTCTCCTGTTTGCTCCTCATGCTGTGTGTGTCAGTGTATCAGCACTTCAGACAGGCATGCAGGCGTTTCAGTTTCCCAGAAGAGGCAGCAGACTTTTGCCCATAAAGCTCTGCTTTTCTCAAAATTGGCCCCTTTCAGCCCTTTTTTCCCCCCCAACTCCCTTTGTTTGACAACCCAGTCAACCTGACAACTTGATGGTGGGTCACTGTTTTCTCCCATCACTCCTAGCATCCAGGGTACATTGTTGGTGCCCACAAGGAAAAGCATGATCCAAGACCACAGCCGGCCTCCCAAGATACCAGACTGAGTACACCAGGGTGAGCAGATAGTCTCCCACTGCTGCCATTACCTGCTTTCTCCCAGGGTTACCAGCTGAGGCATGCACTGGAGGGAGTTTCCAGCTCCTGGTTTGCTGCTGGAGTGAATCCCTTCCCTGGGAGCAGATCTGCAGGGGGAGCAGGAGCCATGCTTCTAGGCCCAGGAAGACACCAACCTTTGTCATAGTGGGAGTCCTGCTTTCCCACCCAACAGACTCTGCCTCAAGTGGAGCTTTTGGGGCTTTCAGGCTTTCGCACCTGCAGGGTCCTGGAGAAGATCTGGTGGACTTTCTTGTCATCCTTGATGTTGCACAGCCACTTTCATCCTCCCACAGCTCTGCTAATTGGCAACATGGACTCTCCCAGGCACAAAAGCCCAGGTCCTCAGCCCTGGTAAGAGGTCTTCAGTATTCCTCAGCCCCAGGCCTGTGGAGCTGCACTCAGGCTGAGGCTGCTGATGTCAAAGGGGCCACTGACCCAACACTGCTGGAGTCTGTGCTCTGTGGCACATTCTCACCATGGCAGGGCACGTGTCTGCTGCTCACAGTGAGGTCCCTGCCTCTGTCCTGCACTGACTGCTGCTATGGGAAGCTGTGTTCTCAGCCAGGCAGTGCTTATGAAGAGCTGCCCCATACCTGCTGAAAATGCCTGTGTCTGCTTCAGCCAGGAATCAGCTGAACAGTAGCTCAGAGCTCGCTTTCTTCAGGAACAGGCCAGACCCATTCCAGGTTGCAGTATCCTCACATGCAGCAGAACACTGATGCTCCTCAAACGTCTCTGAGAGTCCTCTGTCAGTCCTAGGAAAAACTTTCAGAACACCCACAAGATTTCAAAGCACAGTCCAGAAACTGCTGCACAAACTGCTGCACCTGTTGGCTGCCCCAACAGATGTGCAATTCCTCAAATGTGTCTGCAGTAACCCAAGTCTGTTTTCAGAGCTGGCAGTCATTCACTGAGTAATATTCATCTTACCATACCAAAAAAATTTAAAATTCTTCAAACAAGCCTGACTATGAAGTAGTTCCTTACTTAACCAGATCAAAAGTCCACCACAGTATCTTAAGATTTTAATTTAGTACTCAGTGGATTAGGAGAACCACGAATTAAGCCTCTGGCCATACAGGGCCTTGAATATACTACATGCCTTGAAATAATAATAATACTGTTTTAGCATAACAATGCATATGTTCCTGGTAGTGTTAACAAGAAATCAGCTAGAAGTGAAAATCTGATTTCAAGCTGCCTGCATGTGTGCAGGCATGGCAATATATATATATGTATAAATATATGCATATATATGTCACAAATGTATGAGAAACCATTTTGAACCTGCATCTAAAAAATTAAGAATAACCAATCCATAAGTTTTGTATTTGTTATCTTCTAAACTATCCTAACACTCACCAGCAGTGATGCTAAATGGCAGGTGGAATAAAAATTGGATGTTATAATAGAGTGACCTAAATTTGTCAAGCCAGGGAAACTTGTCCTATTTCATGATTCCCACTTCAAAAGCTATGCTGTTACAGGAATGGGGTCATACGATAATTCAAACTGAAAGGGACCTCAGAAGGTCTGTAGGCCAAAATCTAGTTCAAAGTAGGGTCAGGCATGAGGTGAGGCCAGGTTGCTCAGGGCTTTACACAGATGGTTCTTGAAAATCTACAAGAGAGACTATTTTCTCCTTGGGCAACCTGATCCCATGCCTTACTGATCCCATTCTGGTCAGTTTATCTTTATAAGCTTCTCCTTGCCTCAAGCCTTATACCCACATTCAGTGTCTCCCTTCCTCGCACTGCACACTGCTGTGAAAAGCCTGGGCTCATCATCTCGGCACCCTCCCTGCCAGTATCAGCAGGCTGCTCTTTGCTCTTCTTCCAAAGCTATGCTGAAAGCCCAGCTCTGCCAGCCTCCCCACACAGAGCCCGTGCTCCAGGCCTGACTGTCGTGGCGGCTTCTCCACTGAACTCACAGGAGTTTTTCAGGTTCTCAGGGTGCCAAACCTGAGCACAGAATCTACATGTGGTCCAATAAATACTGGGTAGAGAGGATAATCACCACCTACTTATCACCCACTCGCTTCGCTCCTATTAATACATCCCACTGTGATGTATTAAAACCAGCTCCCCCATCTGATTTTCAACAGATCTGTTGCCCAAACTAGTCAGTCCCCAGCCTTTTATCATGGCCAAGAGTTCTTCCTGTGCAGGGGCTGGATTTCCCATGGATGTTCATTTAACTTCATGAGGTGGTCCCATTTCCCCAAGGATTCTAGGTGTCTCTGTATGACAGCATACTGACTGCCCTCTTCCATGTTCTGGCATCTGGGAACTTCTTAAGCGAGCACTCTGCCATCTCCTCCAGCTCACTGACAAAGACATTAAACACAGCACATCCCAGGACAGATCCCAGACAGTTGTTACCAGCCTTGAGGCAGAGTACCCTTGAACCACTGCTGAGTCCACTCATCCAACCATTGTTTCTACTTCTCTGGTTGACTGATACCTCCTAAGCCAAGAACTGGGCTATCTACAGGTGCAAGAGAAAAAAAACCCCATGTTTTGGTATGCGCAGCCAGAATATTCATTCTGTCTCATCTAATTAAAATATGGCCTGGATTGAGACAACTTTATGGATTACCACCTGAACCAGCCCAGGGTGGGGTCTAGTTTGCAGCTTCTTCCCATCCCAGGAATCACATCTTCATCTCCCAGCTCCATCCACTATTGCATACTTAAATCTCTGACTGGCAAAAAAATTTTGATCCATGCCTGTTCTGTATCTCTAACTGCGTGTTCCTCCCTTGATCTCTTGCTCCACCTCAGCAGGAGATCATCTAACCCTGAATCCTGACTGGGCAAAGGACTCCCCTCATTAAGTTGAGAGAATTAAGTGATACCCCATTGCCAGAATCTAAAACCATTACCCATCTTCTTTCAGTAATGTGAATTTATACTGCTTCCCTTCAGCAGAGAAAGCATTGTGTGACTTGGTCACCACATGACTGACCATGCAGTGCTCACTGAAGTTACTCCTCTTTGCAGAGGACTGAAATACTTTTGATTTTTTATTTATAGAGACACTTTTTCAGTAAGTCACCCAAACACCACCAATATCAAATTCACTGCATTACTTAAAAAGGCCATGTGAATCTCCTTTCTTTTTTTTTCTGTGATATTCTCATAGGGTTTGAAAAGTATATTTATTACCTTACTCCATTCCATCATTTTTCATTTATGAGTTTTCCTCTTGCTGAGCTCTGGCTCTCAGCCACAGAAGATCTGTGCAAACAGGTACACGGTCCCAGTGATGGTGGGAGATGAACCTTCGTTCTTGGGGGCTGTTTTTAATCACCGCTGTTCATCAGAGCCTTGTGGGCCCGTGAACATACCAAAAAGAGCAGAATGCACCTGCTGATGACAAAGCAGGCAGAACTTCAGGAGTTTTAGTCAGTCTTTTTCTTAAGATAAACTTGGTTTTCCTTATTTGTATTTGTGTCATTAGGCACGACTGACACAAAGGAAGAGTATAAAAGCGGACAGGAACATAGCAGAAACATCAAAAGAAACTGAAAGGTATAGAAGATACAAAAATCCCAAATAGATAACAGGGTATGTGCCAATTATTTTATTTTTTTAGCACATCACACTTTCCTTCTGAGGAGTTTTCCATGGCTACTGCCAATGTTTTATTGAACTCAGATGCTGCCTGTTGTGTAGAGCAACAGTGGACTCCACTCTCCTACGAGGACTTGAACTTCTCCCTAGTTTGGTAGCTCTCCCCTTCATAGTCATTATTTCCACAGCAGTCTACACTGTATAAAGGAAAGTAAGAACCATGGTTCTAATAAGAAAAACAATATACTATGCTTAAGTCTTGAAACCTTGTTTTCAAACCTTTTTCAGCACATTAAAAATGTAAATGTGTAAGAGGAAAAAAAAAAGAGGCACAACTCAACAGGCACTGGAGTTCTTACAAACAAACATTGCCACAGCTGTGCACAGAAGCCAAGACCATGGAACACCTGGGTTTTTCAGTAAATATTCCCAACCTGACCTCTCTTACAAATGTACACATGACAAAATTGTTCCATTTCAGTTTCTACTCTGTAAAAAATTAAAATATCAGATGTTTCAGAAGACTAACAGCAGAAATGGCAGATAGGAAGCAAATACACACATCTGTTACTTTAATAACAATGGTTCCTACGTGGCTGTATTTCTCTCTGGCACGTGAGACAGAAGATTTCCCCTTGCCATACACAAAGCTGCCATGTTCTGGACTCTCACTCCTCTTATACTGAGCATTTCAGCACCTCTCAGCTGCAGGAACGTATCAGCAGTAGATACCAAATGACAGAAAACCCACGTAGAATGCTTGTGTCTCTCAAAGCTCACCCACTGTGCATACACTAACTTATGCTTTCTTTAAGTGAGTTGGCCTGCACTCCATGAAAATGTTACACCACCTGTAGTGAACCTGGTAGTTTAGCAGCAGTTGGCTACTGTCAGGCACAGAAGGTTCTCAAAAAACCCACCATGCTGTGTCACATCAGTGGGCCAGATGACCCCCATCAGCTCTCCTGATGGAATTTGTGTGGTGAAATCCAGATTTGCAAGTGCATGGATGAGGCTGCACACAGGTGCACAGGGGATAATCAGAATACAGCACTGCTCCAGAAGTCAACCGAGTCCTGGCAGAACCCACTCTGAGCACTGACCTCCTAAAAGTATTTCCCAGAAGGCCTGGACACAGACTACTATCACGTTGTACAGTCACTGGCTAGAAATAGCAGTACACCTACACAGAATGCCTGCAGGGCAACTGAACAGCTTAAGTCCAAAGGTCTGAATTTATGTGGTTAAAACCCAAAACACAAAAACATCGAAATGCCTTTTGATATCAAGACCATGACAGACAAATTACACATAAAAGCAAAAGGCTCACAAGAAAAAGATTTAAAGATTTGAAGTAATTTCCTGGCAGAGATGAAACTCCCACTCCTTTTGAAATTAACACAACAGAGGAATGGAAAAATGTGGCTGAAAGACTACAGAAAAGGATGTGAGGTTTAATATCTCCCTATGTCTAGCAGGGGTAGTGGCTATCAGGAACATCACACTTCATTAACAGGAACATGGAATCCAGAGAGTCAAACAGAGGATCCACCCTGAGAAGCCCTCCAGTTGTCTCAGTCATTCACCCCAGAAATTTTAACTGAAGAACACTTTGGCTATTTTTTGCCTTTATAACAAAATGGGACAACCCAGCTACTCAAACAACTATTTAGAAGTCCTCATCAGTCTTGAATTTAAATAGGATGGTGGGTCCTAAGCAGGGAGAGCTGCAGTACTAAGGACTTCTTTTTCTTGCATAAACAGGAAAAACACAAAATAAAACAATGTTCCAAATTCAGTATCAAAGAGTAGCACAGAAACTAAGATGACAAAGTCACAAGTTTTGAACATATTAATGAATTAAGTATGGATTTGAAATGTTCTCATGCTACATCAAATATTTTATAAAAAGTAAATATGATAGCACTAAATGACAGCAATTCTGTGTCATGGCCATCTCTCACTTCCATATTTTGTTTAAATGCAAAAGCTGAAAACAGGCAATAGATGCTGACCTGATATTAAATAGCAGTGATAAAAAGATAAATAATAAAAGCAGCAGACAGCTTCAGATGAAAACAAAACGAATTTTTAGATCCTTACAGAGATTAAACACTGTCCCATGGAGATTTAGTGTAATAGCCCATTACACACATTTTAGTGTGACACCCAAGTACATAATCATTAAATGTTGCTGAAGAGATAGCTATTTCATTAGTAACTTTTCCTGTTCTTTCCATGACTACAAAAAATGGTTTGCCAAAACTTGATCTTCCCTACTTCAACAGTCTTTATTTTCTTTCACATTCCTACCAAAGACTTGTTTTTTCCCTAATACCAGGAGCAAGAAAGAGTGAATGGAAACTTCTGCCTAAATCTCTCCATATTATTCCTCCTTTTGACTTACAAAACAAATTGTATTTGGGAACACATAGTTGGCTACTTATGTTTCAGGGGAGTCCTTACTTGCCATTTCACTGGATAATATAGACCAGATATTGGAAGACACCTTCATAATTTTAGAGAAGTACTATAACCTATAACCTTGGAAGGAGCTTGGTTCACTAGATGTCGGGAAAATGAGGTATCAAAACGTAGCAGCAGTTCAACTACTACTTCTCTTGTGAATTACCAAACCTGTCCACACCTTTTTCAATATGCCCTGCAGTCCAACAACTGCGTTTGCTTTACAGCTCAATGGCTGTGAAACAAGCAGCATGACAGCTGCATTTAGAAACACAGATTATCTCAAGTTGGAAAGAAACCATCAGGATCATTAGGTCCAACTCCCTCCTCCTCACAGGACTACCTAAAAATAAACATAATGACCAAGACTGTCATCCAGACACTGCTGAACTGTTGCTGTGAATGCTTCCCTGAGGATGCCATTCTGTGACTAATCACCCTCTCAACAACGAGCCCATGTTGAAAACAGGAAGATTCAGAAACCTTGCTGGCTGGGGCCCACTGAAAGGACTGAAAAGCAGCAATGACTGGGCACAGGACTCACACTGTCCTGTAGAAGAGGACATCTGTATGTGAAGGAAGGGGGAGAATCATCCCTGGCTGCTAAGAAAGTATACTGAAATTAGTTAAGAAGACCAGATAATCAGGGTTTCACAAAATGCTGCTAAGGAAAGAGGTCACATTGAAAGATTTAATGAGAGGCACTGTAGGGAACAACATTCCAATGGTTAAATGCTGCTATCTGCAATGTGGACCTGTGCAGGCTGCTATGAGGCAGCTTTGAAAGCTCTTGTTTCCCGATGGCTTATGCCTTGCCCTCTTTTACCCCAACTTTAGTGTAGCACATAAATGAATGCTGCCCTACTTCCTACCTATGGAGGTTAGAATCCTCTCTTGCCAAACTATTCCGAATTCCTTACCAATGACATTTACCCTCAGCAGTAGCCATCGCCCTCTTTCCACCAGCACTCCGGGCATTATTCTGAATTCTATGCATGTTCTTACACATTTTCCTCCAAATCAAAGAAAGCAACATATTCTCAGTGCTCCTTTCTTAAATAAATAATAATGATAACATCATCAACACCAGCTTAGTTTTCCCCATCTCAGCTTTCATCTTGAGTAGAACACTCCTATCATGGGGCATCTGGTATCAAGGAACTGCATTCCTACCTCATTTATCTGCTGATTCCCTACTTTACTCATCTCTCCAGCACCTTTCAAATCAATATTGCATCTCTAATACCCCACTTTTCTCCCAACCACATGCCTGAGGACACTGTTGTTTTTTCATCACCTAAACCATACAAATTATAGCAGAAGATAAATAAAACCAAAATTTTTTCTCTCCCTTCTCCAGTTATTCATCTTTTGAAATGGTTATTGAAGGATAAGAGTAAATTACTTTTGGGGAAAGCACAAAGGTAGTTTCTACTGCCTTTCAGTGCATTGCAGGTCAAAGACTCCAGAAAAATGGTGATGCACATCACATGCATGTTACATGTTACTGAATCTATAGGTATGGCTATAAAAAATACCCAACAAAAGCCAACCTCCAAAAACCTCTCTGCTTAGAATGAACACCTCATCATTTTATTAAATAAGGATTAAAAACTCTTCTCTTCTTCAAAATATCTTTAGTTTACAAGAATTTAAATTTGCTGAATAGAAATATACTAAAAGGGACACAGGAACCTGAAAGTTTAAAATATATCTATCAAAAAAGCCAGCTCTTCCAAACCAGACTATTTCAAGGTGCTGTGATCAAAAAGAAAGCTGTTTTACATTATCAGCTTGTCTTCCCAACATAATAAAGAAAAAGCTTTTTAGGGTAAGATTGTTTCGTTCTAACACAATCTTTTATATTGTAACATCAAGTGAAGTTACCACTATTAATATTGCTAAGTTCACATGTTCTCTTACACTGCATATCATAACTTGTGCAATTGTCTTTTACCTATAGAAAAGTAATGAAAAACAACAGTACTGAAACAGTATTACAGAACATTATCTGAAGTCATCAGCTCACTGAATCTGTTCAGAACAACTAACAAATTTGTGACCTGCATTTTTTTTTAATAACAAAATTACTTCCAAGTAAGCAGGGACAGTGTTCAGTAATACTGCTTTGATTTACAAAACACTGCATTCCTTTGTTGCCACCATATGTGAGGTAGGATACAAGCATGGGAAACACAGCTGGCCAAATCAAACACCTTACAGGATGTTACCCATCCTTCAAAGGACCTGTATGTTGAAACAATTCCAACATACTACATGACTACTGAAATACTTATTTGCAGGGCTAAAAATCTGTATTTAGAGGCTTTCTTCCTTTTTACATAGACATGGTGCTGCTATTTCAAAAGAATATACAATATACATCTTCATTACAGAAATTAAAGTGCTACTAAAAACCACATCATGAACGTAGTGAGGCACTGAAAAATGCAAGCATGAAACCTTTTCATTACTGTACACACTATACAAGACCATGTTTATCCTGCCCACACAAATTCAATGGCACTTGGGCACCACCGTGAAGAGACTGGCTCTTTTAGAAGCAGAATTTGAAGAACTTTAAAGCAAACTGAGTGGAGGTTTTTTTCTGTATTTCTATACCAGTTGCCAACATTCAGCTTCTCACTTTTCCATGATCACCACAATAGCAGAAGCTCTACTGCAAGCAATGAAGAGGGCATCCTAAGGACGTTGGGCAAACCTACTGAAACGTCAGGAAGTTTGCTTGTCTGTGGAATAGAAGTCACTTCTGCCAGCGCTAGGATATTGCACCTGAATTAGTAAACAACTTTTGTAAAGGCAACACCCAACAAAGATGCAAAGACTGGAATGGCAATCTGTGAGCACAACAGGAAAAAAGAATGCATTCAGATTCTTCTACTCCCCCTGATGGATGGCTGGTCTTGGTCAAGTGAATTTTATCATTTTGGTCATTATGGAACCATCAGAGTAGCAGGATGGCCATCTAAACTCATCTTAGTCATGTGTGTTTGTAGACATGCAGCCTTGATCAAACAGTGGCGTACCTGAATGTGTCTCTTTAAAAAAGTATTTGTAAAATATGTCCTACACCTACTTGAAGTAAAGATGTATCAATCTCTACACTATATCTATTTAAACACAGGTAAGTTTGTAAAATTATTCCATCCACAAACTCAGAATTTTGTTTATCTTTGGTATCCTGTTTTAAGATCCTTGTATACTCTGTGTGCACAGCTGTGAGAATATTCAAACAACGTTCTTGGGTTTGTACCTGTATTTTGCACAGGGTGAATGCATTTAAGAATTAACCCCACAGAGTGATAGGGATAAGTAGGAACGATAAGTAAACTTGCAGGATCCAAAACCTACGGTGTGCATTCACAAAAAATAGACTTGGACAATCTGTCAAAACCTACACATGCAAATAAAAGCAGCAAGGAAACTGCACACACACCTCTCAAGTTTGGTGGTGCCTCTTCTAAAGTATCAAATGCTATGCCAGAATAATGTATTTAGTATTCAAGTCTTAAGTTTTTTGCAAGTTACTCACAAACTGAGCGTATTCATTTTTGGTGAAAATGTCTTTAATATTAGTATCTTTTTGTAAACTAATGTTTTTGTTCACAGAGATCGAAATGTCAAAACAGCGGGTATCAAAATATTTGAAAGAGGGTTCAATTTTGCTAGAAAATAAAGTCAATTGGCAGAGTCAAGTATAGTTAATACAGGATTCTAATTATCTGAGTTGGAACAGGTATAGTCACATTAGAACTTTCAAACACTTTCATGGTTCCTTTCTATTAGTAGGTTAGCTAGCCCTAAATATTCTTTATCTCAGTCGGTGACAAGTAAAAAACCACCAGCCTCTGGAATCAGTGAATTATTTTTAAGTAAGTATTAAGATTACAATCCCTGTTTGGATTTTGCACATGAACTACAGATCACTGAAAGCTTCCTGTTGCACTGCAGCAAGAAAAGGAAATGTAACAAAAGCTTTATTTGCTGCAAAGTACAGCAAGATACTTCGGTAATCTCACAAAAATGTCATACTGGAACTTGTTACAGTGAGTTCAATTTGATCTTTTAATGTAATACAGTACATTTTTATAAACTTAACATTATCATTGCAGAAGAGCATGCTAACTGAATGTTAGCAATTTATCTTTTATACATAATTATAATCTACTGTAGCTACTGTATGCAGATCTCAAAATGTTAGTACATAAAATATTCATTTTCTTTATATGAGATGAGAATGAACTTAGAAGAGGTTTGAATAGAAGAATGAAATATTTGCTGTGCCTATTTCTCAAGAAATAATGAATTACACATTATTACCCAAGAAATCAACATTTAAATTGTGAAACTATAGTTTAAATTTACAACAAACATTATGATCAGTAATGGTGCATCAATATTCCATGAAGTTTAACCTAACGATGTTTATGCACATAAAGCCTCAAGAGTCTGCAGCAGTTTCAGCATTAATTTTTCATATTTTTGTATAAAATTGACTTAAAGGTACATCTTCCATAAACGTTTTCAGTGCAATTCTGTCAAAGAGGAAAATATAAAGCTAGCTTTCAATCATTTTATACCATAAAAAACCCTCAACAACTTGCATTTGCACTGCTGAAGCATAAGTAAGCCAGTTCTGTTGTGCCAACTATTTCAAAGGCGATTCACATCAATCATATTGCCTTTCTAGGCAGCATTTCCCCCGTATCTATAGGTATAAATGTTGAAAAGCTGAATACTGGAAGAGGGGGAAAGTTAAGATGAGGCAGAATAATCTAATTGTTTATAATACTTTTTCCTAGTGGTACCAAAAAAAATGCATAATGAAAAACTTCTAAGGGTTGCTTGCTTTATTAGCCATCGTATAGTTTGGAAATTGGTAAATCTGTGTTTTAGTATTGTCCTTTCCTATAACCTTTACAGGCAACCTTGCAACAATAACTTATTTATTGAAAGATTGTATGAAAATGCTCCATTATTCAATGAAATAAAATTTTCTTAGGTTAGAAATTGATTTTTCATGTGTTGTCAACTGTAGGGAACCAGAGGGAGAACAGCACCTGAAATTATGATGTGTGCTTGGCTAAGCAGAGTATAGTAACTGATGTATTTTGGTTCAAAGACAGTTTGTAAACTGTTAAACTGCATACAGGATACTGCTCTAGTATTTTGTTTGTTTTTTTTGCAGATTGTAACTAAAAAAAAAAAAAGCCAAACAAAAAAAAAACCAAGACAAAAAACCCAACACAAACCAACCTCTCTATTGTAGCACAAAACAAAAATGGAGCTTCATTCAATTCTTGAATACCTTGACTGTAATAATTGACAGCTGGTTATTCAACAAAATCTTAGCTCTTCATACCAAAAAAATTTGGCTCAAAACCCAAAAACAAAACAGAAAGGGACAATAAACTCTCAATAAAAGGATCTCTCATGAGGCAACCTACCATATACTACTGCTAGATACGAGTTTCAAAAAAAACATTACATCCCATTTTCAGCACATTTTTCATAAACATGCAACTTCACTATAAAATACAAAACACTTGGCTCTCAAGAACAGCTTTATAAAGACACACTGCATCAATAAAATTTCTCTTTGTGATTAACTTTACATTGTAATAAGAACTGTATTTTCACTAATGTTTATATATCAGATTTCATATTATAATGTAGTAATAATTTGCTCTTTGTGAACATCATGTTCAGAAGGAAATATCTATACACATTAACATACTAGACTATTAAAAACTCAGTTACAGAATTTTATTGATACAGTAGATTAATAAAAACTGATAGGGGAAGATAAAATGGGTAGGGTATTCAGTACATTATTTAATAACACACTTTTAAAATTAAAATATTTTAAATCCTTTTTGAATTTTCAATGCCACTACAAGTCCAGAAAAGTCTGGCATCAATACTGAGGTGTAAAACAAAACTTCTTTCCCAATTTGCATCTCTTGTATTATTCTATCCAATATTGTTCAACTGTAAAACAAATTTGGCACCTCTGATGGTAAGTAGGTGCCTGAAGGTAAACACTAGGTTATATTCATGAAGGAAACAAAGACCTTTTTTTTCTTCTTCTTCTCCTCGACAAATAGTGGCAAAAGAAAGTGGCACTATTTGTTCAACTGACTTGTTTTTCACAGTTAAATGTCAACAAGAGTACAAATACGAACACTGACAGATATTGCTTGAGATCAATTTTCAACAAACTCTGTTCTTTTTTTAAATCAATCGATCCAATAAACAGTGGGGTACTGTCAGTTTAAAGCCGCAGATAAAAGCTATACAAGCACTTTATAAGTCAGAAACATTAAAAAAAGAACTATTTACAGTTTTCTTCTTTAGTTCATATGTCTACAAAGCCAGCGCACATTACACTTCACAAAAATCCACAGTTAATGATATCAACATGTGTGTGGCTAAAGCTTGTGACCTAGGGACTGCAAATGCAGGGGCAGTAAAACAGGTTTTGTCTTTTCTTCAGCAACCCCATTTGTGCACTAACAGCTTCATTCAGTCTCAAGCTTTATATTAAAAGCATTCTTCAAAGCTTTCACCTGGAAGGCTGGTAACTACACGCGCTCTCATCGTCTTTCCCTTTTGGAAGTTCTGCGACGGACCTGTTTGGAGAAAAGATATTTTCAATGTTTTTGCAGAAAAATTCGAGAACAAATATATTTTTAATGGAAAAAATGCTCAGGCTCACTCAATAATGTTGGAGTAACCGTATACAGTGGCATTCATTACTCATTTTGTCACAAGTACAAGTTTCAGTCAATGACCAGGACCTAACTTCATTTGATGTTACTGAGCCCATGTCCCTAACGAAATTCAAAACAATCCAGTTTCCTTTCTCAGAGTTTTCATACACTCAGATGCTCCAACCATCAGATGTTTCCAAAAGTGTGAAGGCATTCAGAGTTTAATTTTTAGTATGACTACTAACATTACCAATGTATTTGTATGAAATAAATAGGAGCGAACTCATTTTAGCATGTGCTGGTAAGAGGAAGAAATTGGTTTAGGATTCTGTTCCAAGACTCCATGCTTATTTTCCAGTACTATTCATTTTGCGTGTTTGTTTTGTATAAAGAAGCTTTATTCACTATTACAATCTAGATGAGAAGAGTGGGCAGGAGTTCCCTGGAAAATAATTCTTGTTAGATGATACACAATTCTGGCTTCCAGATAAGAAAGGCTACACAGGACAGAAACTTCAAGATACTTGACAAAAAGTGGTATTTTCTAAGAAATGCAGCTTCTCTGGGAAACTGCAGTGCAGCTCCACTACACAACAGTGGCAGCTGACAACCACCCTATTCATTTTAAAGGAGGAAGGTTACGTTCTAAAAACAGAAGTCATTCTAAGAACAGAGGCCATCTCTGATCATCAGTGCAGAGAGGACACCACAAAGCCTGACAAAGAAAAGCTCAGGCATTTCTCTTACATTGATTGTGGAAACTTCCTCTTCTTCCATTACTTCTTCCTGGGGAATGTCATCACTAACCGGTGAACCACTCTGAAACACATCCATCTCTTCACTGGATTCATTCTCTTTACTGGCTGCTTGTTTGGAACGTCCCACACGGCTACAATGAGAAAAAAATAAAGATGAGCTTCACAGCACGTGTACATCCGCAATATGGATAAACAGTATGAGCAAACATTCTACTTCATGTTTCATGTTACACAGTGCTGCTGTCTTTTACACCTATCTACCTCATCCATGCACAGAACTGAAGAGAAACTAGGAGGCCGGACAATACCATTTGAAAACAAAATTGTTCCATAATAGAGGGCCAGGAGCACAAAGTTGAACAATTTTGCCTCCATAGACATGGCAGATTTTTCTCTTCAGTGCCACAATACAGGCCAAGAAAGGATGACACAAGATTAAGCAGTGAACAGGAAAAGCCAAACATCCAGAGACTGAATACTGTTGCTGGTTTTCTCTCTATTCAATTCCATGAACAGATGTACTCTACTTCTCCAGGACTTTATACACAACAAAATTTGAATAACTGTATCTGTTTTTTTACAGACCTAGAAGAACCCACATTGCTATTCATGAAATTAGCCCTATAATGAGCCTAAATGCAGATCTTCCAAGCTAGCTTAGGGATAACCAGGATACAATACCTTAATCAGGATAATCAAGAACAATCAGTCAACGATATCTTAAACTATCTGTGTTGGTTTTGGGAGTTGTGCCACAAGCAAAAAGCACCCACTTGTCTAAAATGAGAATTAGCCACCACCCCTCACCATTAAAAAAAAGCCAACTACAGAAGTATCCGAAACTCCACAGCTGCACCCACGTTACAGTAGCACATTCAGAATCAAATCACTGAATACAACCATTCACTGCAGGTGCAGTCTTGGTGCACCCAAACTTGGTGACGTTTTGGTTGAAATGAAACCGGAAACTCAGTTCCGGGCACACAAAAGACTTCAATCTCCAGTGGGGGCAAAGGTCCAAAACAACAAATACCATTACATCACAGAAGTGGTAGGAATTTTCAGTCCTGAGAACCACTAAAATTTAGACAAAATAATATCTCTCAACTGCGTAGCAACTTCAGTATTTCCAAACCAACCAACATGCCATCCCTTAACACGAATTAGCCCAACTCAAGTTTTCCAAGGCTGACAGAAGCAACAGAATTGAAAAGGAAGCAGAAGAATTATTCACAAGCTAGGTTCCTCTTTTCATCACAAAAACAAGCCTGTTCACATGTGCTAATTGGTAATCCAATTTGCTAACAGAAATAGGTTATACACTATCACCCACAGGATACATTATCACTTCATAGGCAAAATCCCACATTCTTATGCCAAACCCATTCCAAAGGAGCCCAGAAAGCTTTAAGCATTGGGTTTATATATATTTAGCCTGCAGTACACAGTGCTGGCTCAGTCTATCAACTTTCTTCAGTGAAAATGCTGTAGATATGGACATAGGAGAGGGAGAAAGGCTTGACTACAATGCACTTTGAAGACCAAGAAATTACTACTGTCTCACCTTTTTCTTGCAGATTTGGAAAAAGAACAGTCAAAATGTGGGTGGTCTGATAAAACAAACAAACAAACAAAAACAACCCACAATTTTTTTTCTAAATGAAACCTAGAATAGACCCAACAACTTTGAACCCTGAAACAACTTACTTGGGCTTCAATATACATACATATGAATGAGAGCTATGCTTGTTACTGATTGTGGGCAGTGATATAGTTTACAGTCAGCTTAAAATGGAGTAAAGAAACACAGCAACTTCACTAAGAAAAGCTATTTTAAATATTTAGTAAAGGGTTATCTTTGACAAACACCACATAGCACATCACCCAACAATAACTTGTTGGTGTGTCTTCCCTGCACGGCAGTAGCAGTTTCCAACTCTTGCTTGTTCTACTGCACATGTCGCAGTGACTTCTGGAGCAATCAAGACAGTGTTGTGTCCTGTGTTTCTGGTTACAGAGTAAAGGAGCAGCAGAGGTCTGACCTGAGGCAGGGAAACAGAACGCTGGAAAGGTCGGGATGTTGTCTGTGCAAAATGCCAGATCACATGATCCGGGGTGAGACCAGAAATTGAAACGAGGGTACAAGCTTGTTCAGGCAAGGTTCCCCAGAAGGAAAGATCCTTGGCATAAAGCAAGTCAGTACATTACACTGCCAGAGGAAGAGCAGCATGATGCTAACTAAGCCCAGAAGCCAGAAAAACAACAGAGATATATACAACAGTGTCAGACAGTAGATGTCCCCAGGTAGTGCCCCAAGGAATTTATATCAGGTTCTGGAAAAGTAAATATTCTCCATGAGCTGCAGTTTGATACAAGTGGGCAAATAACCACTTGTGCACCTCTGCTTACATAGATTATCTATACATGTACAGAAAAGGTAGAGATACCTGTATTTTCCTACAGCAGGCACAAGAAATGAAGCTGGCCAATGACAGAATTTACCTTCATTTTGGAACTTAATGCACTTCAGAATTTTCAGAACCTACTACACTTCACTGATCACAACACATTTTATTCACATGAAAATGATTCAAGTGGATAGTAAGAAGGCCACAAATTAGAAAGTGAACATTATTTTAAGGAGAATCATAGTAAACTTAATTCTCCACAATTCTGGTTCCTCACAGTAACAATTTGATTCTTACGTGCTATCCAAAACAAACAGGACCACTTTGCTCTCCTTTAAGTTCTAATAAAGCCCTATCTTCAAGGCCCTTGTATGCTTTATTGACTTTTCTTCTAGAAAAGCAAAGTTATCCACATGCTACCTGAGAACATTAAAATTACTTGCAGCCTCTTGCTCTGTTGTTGAGATGCCCTAGGAGAAGCAGCTAAGGAAAACATTTTAGAAATAAAAATAGCAATTTATTTTCTTAACTGTAAACTACGGTATTCTGAAATACTTTCAAGTAAAGGTCTGCTTGGGGGCACAGAGTCATTATTTAATTTTCACTAAACACAGATTTAGAACACTTACACTTTTTTTTGCTGTGCTGGTGGTGTTTGTGATGACCTTCCTCGTCTTTTCTGTGGCGTAGACTGTGCTGATTCAACTGTACTAGTTTCAGATGGTTCTGCTCTGTTTTGAGGAAGACCCAAATTGCAAAGCATCAAATTATAACTAATGTCCAAAGATAAAAAATATGCAGCTTACAAGAAGATGGACTTACCTCTGCTGTGTTCTTTTTGATGTCCTATTTTGCCTGCCTTTTGGTTTTTGTTCAATGTTTTCAGTTTGCCTTTCTTCCTCCTCCTCCTCCTCTTCCACTGCAGCTGCTGGCGCTTGTTTTTTTTTGCTCCTTTTTGATGACTTTGCCACTGGTTCTTCCTTTGGTGTTGCCCCATTATTTGTTCTGGTAGGGCGTCCTCTTCTCCCTTTCTTTGGTGGACTGTTTTGTTCATCCTCACTTTCTATCACATCTTCTTTCAGCCTTTTTTCCTCTTGCCATTGTGTTTCATCAGCTTCTGATACAACTGCAGGTCTCTTCCTTCCCCGTTGACTACCTCTAAGCTTCTGCTCTTGACCCAGTTTATTCAGGTCATCTATGCTTAGTTTCTCTTCTGAATCTGTGATAGCTCCTTTCTTCCTTCCTCTAGGCTTCTCCATCTCTGACTGAAAAGGTAAGATTGCACCATTAAATTAAAAAATTAAACTGCCATTATAAAGAGTCACATGTAGAAACTTCCTCCAACAAGACATGAGTCTTCAAATTACACAAGTTGTCTCAGACTGTTTACCATATCCATTTCAAAAACACTTGCAAAAATATAAACACACACCTACATACAAAATACCAGACAAGAGGGAAAGATTCAACAAAGGTAGAAGTCTTTCTGAATCAGAAGGTTTGAAAACAAACTATTCCTTTACTTCTCCGTGCTCTAGTTCTCTAAAGAGCACAGTAAAGAGTCATAAACAGTGCAAAAATTTAAACAAGCAGCTACTAGGGCCATATCACTCCAACCAACGCTTACCCCTCATAAAAATAAAATGTAGAAAATATTGCCCATCCACCATTTCATGGGTACCATGACTCTTTCATTGCATACCATGAAATTGTCCAAAAATCCAAATATTTACAGTATTTCTGTTTCATACCAATGTTTGTTTCATACTAACATTACTGTATTTCAACACATTTATTAGTATTTGCCACACTGACATTTCATCTACATAATCAGTTACATCATTTAAAACCTGAATGAAGGTTTTTTCTCTTTACATCTGTTTTGTGACATAAGCTAGAGGTCATCTTACATATTTAACAGAAAACCTTTTTCAAGAAAAGCAGAAAGAGAATCTAGAAAAGATATGAGGGTAAAAAGGAAAAGAAATTGAAGGACAAAGATTTACACTAGAAGAAACTAAGAAAAATGTTTGAACAATGATGACATCTCCTGTCAGTTCATGTCTTCAGTGACATCCTCGTTATTCCCCACTTTATTTGCTTTTGCAGTCATCACGCACATCTGTCATTGCAGCTCCTTCTAGCCGGTAAGTAACTGCAGCTAATTTTTAAAGTAAAGTTTTTCCCTGAGGCTAAAAAGTGTTCCACAACCTTGGAATGAAGGTGTTACTCTACAATTTAATCTGGACAAATATCCTGCAGAGTGATACCTTTAAAACATGGACCTTCTGCTACCCAGTTAAAATCCTGCTTCTCAGTTAATGCTTGCTGTAATCTGCTCCCCATCCCAAAAAAACCAAAAATGAATTCTGAATCCACGACCTTGAGCAACTCACTTACAGATTCAAAGTGGAATGATGCTCTCAAAAGTACTCAAAACACTGACCTGTATTTGCTTCATCACTGAGCTTTCTCAGTCAGCAGTTCAAGCTAATGCTTCTAAACACGGATTGCATGCCAGGAGCTGTCTGGACTCTCACGACTTTAAGGTTTACAGAAGTGGGTTTTTGTTCTTGTTTTTTTTTTTGACAAGAGATTCCAGATTTTTCTGATTTAGTTATAAACTGGTTTGCTTTTCCCACAGTGTAAGATAGTTATTTATACTTCAAGACAAGCAAAACTTAAGCAATTTTTACTAGTCAGTAGCTTATGTCCCAAGCAACATAGAAAAATGTACCAGAATGACATAATGAGAGAAACGAGAAATGTCAGAGACAGTAATAAGAAATAAAGCAGTGCTGACATCAGACACAGGACATCCTTAATGCAGCCCAGAAAATCCAATTCTAACAAATATGATCTTATTACTTTTTCATGCATATCCCAAATACTACAAAATTAACAGACTGTCAACTGCTATTAAGGCACAAAGAAGTGAAATTTACTAATGGTATAGGAAATTATTATTATTTGACCTGCTTTTAGATTTACAATACAATTATCATTTTCTTTGGTGGTTTATTTTTCTCTATTCTGATACGGGTATAAATACTGCTTAAGATAATATTTAGCCTGCTTATAACTTCTTTTACATATTAAAGCACTACATCTGAGAGTCCAAATAATATTTTACAGCCTCATTACGAACCTCTCATTACTGAACTACATATATAAATCAGTTGGTAAGAATTATTGAGGATACTGCCATTCTCCAAAGCCTAAGTAACCTTACGGACATGATTTCATGGTGGACTTCACTGTGCTGAGTTAATGGCTGGACTTGATGACCTTTAAAGGTCTTTTCCAACCTATATGATTCTATGAGAAACAGAACCCTTTTTTCCATTGTATTTTCATGTCCAACTCTGAACACATTTTCCAGTAGTTTAAAATATCAGCTCAGTTTCATGTTTCAGCATATTTTTTGGAATGATCTCAAATACCATCACATTAATTTTTAACAGCTCACCCTTACAAGATCAGAGTCGTCCCTTTTGTCAGTTTTCTTTCCTGGTAAGGGTGAAGCCAGTGTGAATTCTTCATTTTCACTGTGGTCCATTTCAGTACTGTCAAGCCTAGGATGAATAACCATGTATTTACCTCATTATTAAAATACATTGGGCAATCATTAAAAAAAATACTAAGAACAATAATCTTCATATAAAATCTATTATTAAACTATGAACAATTTGGCAAAAGGAACTTTCCACTGTAGGTACTATAGATCACATATCACAAGCCACATCATCTAAGTCTCAAGACAAACGTTTTGCTCATAAGCCACGTTCATTTTCTTTTTTCACTGGGAAAGATAAGCAGCTTTTTTCAAGAAGAGTCTGAGCTGCAAGAGATCTGTGTTGGCATACATTTGCCTACACTTTCCTATAGCCATCAAAGATCCCCACAGACAGACCAGCCAAAGCACACACACCTTCCTACGGTGAGTTTTAGGTAATAAAACAGCAATTCAAATTTCCCTCTGTTCTTTGTTGCTGTTTACAGCAGCAATTTCATTTTTATTTCAGTTTCTACAAACTGTAAATGTGGACAATAATGCTTCCTGTATATGTAAAACACTGAGACCCAGAGATAAAAGATAATGCACTGAAGCCAATACACAAGTCATTTCAATTTATCTGCAGAAGCAACATTTTTAAATACTAGTGCATGTTTTTTAATGAAAAGACATGCACTATGTGTCGAAATAAAAAGTGGTATTCAAACACACAAATTCAACTCCCTGGCCTGAGCACTGCATAGAGTGAAGAATGTTCTCACTCCTACAGGTGTAAAATCTGTAATAACTGGGATCTATCTAATCAGAAGCTTAGGTTTTCATCCTCTCAAAAGATGCAAATCTGCCTGTACATATTCAGACAGACTGAACTGGAAATATTGTGCATCCTGAATCATTCCCATCACTTCTCTTCATCTTTGGCATCTCCACCCAAAACCACTAATCCCTTTAAATTAAGTGAACTGGAGAGATCATGAAGATGACAGAATATGTTAGGCTGTGAGTGCAGCATTTTCTAAAATTTGATCTCAGATTAATTTTGCTGGATATAGAGAAGAATCTGGAGTCCACCTGTCATTAGCCAATAATGTGAGCCTGAATGACTTGTCAGAAATGAGCCTTTCTGCAGACTTTCTAGTGGATAAATATTTCTTGTAAAACACTGCACTACATTTAAAATTAATATTGCATATTAGATTGTCACAGAAGTACCAAATGAGAAGTCTTATATTCGAACATAACATTTCCTAGCAGTCTTGAAAGAATGTGACAAAGTAGAAAAAATACAAATAGTGAGTGGAGCCTATACAATCTCTCACTGTCTGTGAAAAAAAATTAATGACAATGTGACTTTCAGTTAAAAAAAAAATGAATGTAAGATACAGGAACTGATGAATAACCTACAAAACTGACACAAAATAAACTATAATTTTAAAGATAGATAACTAGAAGATGACTTATGTAGCATTACAGCACAGTCACCTCTTCATCACAAAACTAATCTAAAATCCAAAAATATTTGTCTGCAAAGTCCAGCACAGTGCAGAACTCAAGGAGGAAGTCATGCAGGACCACCACAATGGCCTACCAGTTCTCCCTAGCTGGGATGTGTTTGTAGCATCACAGCCAGGTTCCCAGGGACTGCAGCTGTGTGTATACACACCTACACAGACACACACACACGTACATATATACGTGGGGGGAGGTATATATCTATCTACCTAAAACACACCCCAAAAAACCTCAACTCGTCCCTCAAAAAAAAAAAAAAAAATATGAGGCTCTCCTTTTCTCCTTCAGCCAATTCTGGATGTAATTTGATTCTGGTTTTTATTTTTTTTAGAAGAAAATTTATTTCTGGAGTTAGCCAAATTCATGGTTTCAGTTATACCAATGTTGTACTGTAACTTTACTTCAATGTAAGATAAAAGAATTCTGTCTTTTACTTAGAAAACATTACAGAAGTATGCAAAGTTTCCATTACAAATATGTGAAATATCAAAGTTCCTTTGTTGTCTACCAACCTCCCTTTGATCCTTCCTGGAGAGCTTGGATTTGAGCTGCTGCTGGCATTGCTTACAGTTTCCATTCGTGAAGATTTGGATTGAGACTGCTTGCCTGCTGACGAAAGAGGCTTATTAACTGCTCCAAGAACATTGGCTGCTTTGGGCTGAAACCAAAAATATATTTCCTTTATTTTAAGCTACACGTTCAGATATTATTAACATGTACTATGCTTAAAATATTCACAGATTTCACTTTCTGCAGTCATTATCTTAATTTTAACACAAAGTGATAAACATTTTCATATGAAAGCTACAACAGACACCAGAAGGAAGCTGAGGGAGCTGCAATCAATAACTAGGTGCCACCAAAGCTGGTATTCTTCTCTACCCTTAGATTCTGTCCTCCTCTCACAGGTAGTACCGTGTGCTCACCGGACCGTGCAGTCAGCCACTGCATCACTTTGTGTGCTGTTTGCTTTCTGCTGATTTATCTACCTGAAGCAGCTCCCCATCTGGATCAGATAAGCATCTGGCCTAGTGAAGCAGAAAGAGCAGTAGGACGGCCCTTTCAGCAAAGGAGACATTAAACTGGCAACCACATTAGTTTCAACTGGGAATAAACGAGAACCTCAAAAGCCAAATACTGTGGAGAAGATTCTGATACTTCTCGCACAGATTTAAAGGCATTAGGCTTTTAATAAGTGCCACAACGTCCAGACACTGGTGAGCTTCAGGTTATTAATTTAACTGGATTATCTTTCAGACCTGTCGCATACCTGCAGCTCATACTAACTTTTGAGAGAGCTGAAAGACTTCAATTACTCCTAAAGAGAATGCCAACTACCCATGTACAAAAATGCTGAATTAAAGACCATTCCCTACATTTCTCATTATCCATCTTCTCCTTCAATATTAGATTCTAGCTATGTCTGCAGTTAGTGACAGCTACAAAAAACTCAACATGCATATCATATCAGCCTGGAGTGTTTCTTTTTCAGAGCTATGGATCATGGGGAAGTTCTGGTTATACTTCTATAGCCAGAGGGAATTTTACACTTACAAAGATTCATTCTGCACTGAGCACAAAAAAAAAATAGCATATGCTTTCCAAAAATAAACCTTGGAGAACTAAATTCAGCTTAGCAATTTACATCTATTAGTTTAGAACTAAATGTTAATCAGTAAGTGTATGCTGAAAGAGCTTGAAAGCAAAGAGATTTCCAAATTCACACTGAACTGACTTCCTATTAAGGAGGGACTAACAGGGCCTGCACTAACAGCTCCTCCCTTACCACAGAACCTACACTCAAAGCCTTCCTGCCCTCAGGGTTCCCTGCTTATATCCACTCCACAAACATTCACCCAAGCCAGTCTCCCATTCGCAAAAATAAGACTCCCCAGACCAACTTTCATTTCATGTTCCTCTCGTGATAGTGAAGAAACTGAAAATTCTGGTGGTCAAATACACCTCTCCTGTTTGTTACAAAGTTTCAAAACAACGCAAGAACAGCTAGAGTACCTGGCACTAGAAATTTGAAATAATATAAAAGTTAACTTAGGATTCAAAAGAATTTCAATGATGATCTGTTCCAATCCATAAATGTTGACTTTCAATTTCTCAAAGAGAAATCTGCTTCTTTTCCTAGCTTGCATTACTCCTTTATTAATAAGTTACTGGCTGACAGCTAACGCTTCATTAGCAAAGTTAAGGGTAATGAAGATGCTGTAATTTCTTTCTTTCACAAGGTAACAAATTAATGTTCTTTGTCATCTAGAACAGGATGCATTAATCCAATTGAAAACCACAGTTTTTCACTTCCTTAACCAGATTTTAATTTTATTCTAAAGAGTACCTGTGTTTAGTTTTAGTGAAGAAAGAACACTGCCATTCAAGACAATGCATGTTCTGAAAGAACAAATTAACAAAACTGTAGAACAGTCAGTTATCTTGTAATTTACTGTAAAACAGTGTTCAGCTTTGCCAAAGATTAATTATGTGAATTTTAAAATAATTTCTGTTAGAGTTTTCCACAGCTGTCACTTTGTATGCAACACTGTAGTCTTCTGCAGTCTAAAAAGGTTAATAATTTTGTAACCTTGACAAATATTAGGGATTGTATTGGGGGTTTTTTGGAGCCTCTCCTTTTAAAGACAACAGGCTTTTCCTACTGTTGCCACAATCCAGCATAGACAGTAGCAGTTTTCCCTTCTACCCATCTCTTTCTCTATACCTAGAAACAATCTGTTCTCTTAAACACAGTGTTTCATTAATTACATGCTAGTTTTCTTTAAAAAACAAAACAACAACAACAAAAAACCACAAGGAAGACAAACAAAACCATCACTCTAAAAAAAAAAGACAAACCAGAACGCAAACACAGAACTAAAACCCAACCTCCCCCCCCCACCATACCTACCTTTCCAGGGGTGAAAAATGACTTCATTTCCGGAGGAAGATAATTTTTGGTGTTACTAAAATTCTGTAAAAAAAGGGAGTGGAGCAATTACAGCAATAATCAGGGAACAAGAAATAGAGATACATATATATACACACACATTCTTGTGTGTATTGCACTGTGAGAGACTGCACTGGAAGGTTTTATTTACATCATTTATGCTTTTGAATTTTTAAACTAGAACAGTAATATGAGGGAAGAGGGAATGGGGGGGGAAGAGAAATTGGTGTGTGCACACATACATAATATATTTATGAAAACATGTATATACGTACATTTTCAACTACAATATAAGAGGGAGATGTCTGAAGTTACAAGAAATATTTAAGAAAAACAACCCTGAATTACAACTAACAAATATTTAAACAGACCTATCTCAGGAAAAATTAAATGCCAAGGTATACCTTGTCAGGTTGAGTAAAATATCTGGCTGGAAGTACAGGGTCTTTAGGGGATTCCAAACTGTATGTTGTACTCTTTGACATAATGATATTCATTGCTACATCACAGACTGTATATAGTTTCTGTAAATAAGAAAATTAAAAAACCAAATAACACTTCAGAAGTTCATTGCAAACCTTGATGAAAGATAGTGTATCTTTTGTGCACAGGACCATAAGAAATCCCAGTTTAAAAGCAATCATCTTAAAAATTTAACACTAGCCTGCACCTTAAACAGTGTGTCTCAGGATACCGAAATATAGACAGTAAGGGCAAAAGCACTGCAAGTCTAACAGCTGAAGACAGCTGGTTTTCATGGTCTTTCTCCACTGAAGAGTAGTACTTGCCATAGTTTCTAAGACAAAGTTAATCAAATGAGCACACATATCCCACCCACTACCCAAAAATCATCTCTGTGGGAAAAGCAGAAAAGTGACAAATGTGCACATGATGTGATGCTAAAATGAGGAAAAAAAAAAGGTTTGGTAAATACACTACACAATGCACACCAGACATGTCTAACACCTTTTTCTTCCTCTATGAAGTTTACTCTTGCACTTTAGAAATTAAATACTAAAAAGCACTTTAGTAGATGATTTAAGCAGTAAATTTTATAGTTTATATCTATTTAGAATTCAGTAATCTTACTGAGACAGAAACAGAAGAACTGAAAACTATTATGACTCCCTTGCAAATCTGCAAGAATTACTGAAGCACAGGAAAATAACTGCCATGTAAACTAAAATAAATATAATCATTACAGTATATAAAATATCATTTCATACATACAATTCTATTGAAAGACATTTTGAAGTTGGTGTATAAACAAAAAGAAACTCCTTTCCATTAGCAGGCCAAAATTAAATGCAATTTCCAATCAAAAAGTATCACCTACTTCATTCATTTTTTGATCATCTGGTCCTTGAGCATCCTTAGTCTGTTTGATATTTTCTACCATTTTTCTGATAAATGCATGACTGTTGTTTTCATTTTTCGCCATTAATATTTCCAGTATGAACCACAGGCACCTAAAGGAGAAATGCAGTATCCCGCATGAATCAGTACAAAAGAAATTCCTTAAAAAAGCACATTTGAGAAAGTGGTTTAGTCCAGCTTTTACCAGTATTATGAATTTGAACCAGTCTAATTTTGGGAAAACAATTCTTTTGGAAAAATGAAATGAAGATGAGCAGAAGGTGAAGGGCTCCTCTATAAAATATTACAGAGCACTAAAAAAGCATCTATACTATTTCTCTCAATATTTTACAGAAGTAACTGGCATTATTATGCACACCGGACTGTGTAACAGGGTTCCACAGTGAATTAAAATTCCACTTAAAATAAAGTTAGAAATAACACTATTAAAAGTGGTCTTACTCTTTAATGTCCTTGAGTTGTTCAATGTCCTGGACTTTGACATAATCTGGGTCATGAGCTAGAAGATGGATAGTATAAGGAACAACATACTCTGGTAGAAGTGACAACAGTTTCTCTGAAAAGCAGAAGAGAAATGCATAAAAAAACTACATACCAAGAAGTATGCTTTTCTGCCAAAGAGGAGAGGGCAAATTTTGAGGTCAGCGTGAATTAAAAGTATAAACATATGTGAGCCTATCATTTGTCTATGATGTTCCATTTCATGGCTGATGTGCACATGTTTCATGCATGCAAGAATTAAGATTTTAAGTGTCTCTCACTCAGGGCTGCATGTTTTCTAGCTATCGTGAAATACAGCTACAGTCACCTCCTACTCTCATCCTTTCCTCAGTTCAAAGCCTGTATTCTGAAGCACTTTGAAAAGCAGAAGCGAGAGTGGATCACAAAATCCATGTTAACCACAAGATGCGAGACCAGCACAACTGCAGGATAAGCTGCTACTATTTCTTTGGACATTGCAGTGTACAGAGTTGCTGTCAAGAGAACAAACAACATCTTTCTGCAGGGGCTTTGCAGTCAAATTGCCACAGCATCTGTTTCAAGAGGAGTGGGAGGTCACATGAAAGCTGTACCAAAGTAGTAGTGCATGAGTTTGAAAGGCTCAATCCCACCTAAACAGAGCAGCAAAACTGTAATGTGACATTCAAAGCAGTCAAAAATTTTTCTAGCATCCTCTGAGACTTTCAAAGTAATCCTAAACGAGGACTGCAAGAAAGTCTTTTCTCCGTCATGACAATCTGAAAGCCTATTCCCCTTGGGGATTCAAAAAGTAAGGGTTGTTGCCAATGGCCCTCTCAGAGTTACAATCACAAAATACACACTCCGTAAGGTAACCGATTCCCTGATGCAACCAACACCATGAGCGTGAACTCCAGCACCTCAAACATCATCACCTAAGGGGCAAGGACAACAGAAGGACACGTTGTACACCAAAAGTCAAAAAACGTTTTTCATCAAACATCCACACTGCTTTCTTTAGTCTAATGCCTGAGAGAAATCAGCACGCCTAAGTTATTAATCCTGTACACTGTGCAACAGGCAAGACAATGGGCAAAGGAAAGCATCCTGGTATTCCATGCATATTGCTATGGCACAAGCATCTGATCTTTAGTGCTTGTGGCAAATGCAATACCATAGCATTGACATGACTCGAAGGTACATGTGAAGGAAAGAGGGAAATTCCTAGCTCTGCTTTTGAAAAACTGCGTTTTGCGATAGTAAGTGCATGACCAAGTCTGGAAAACCTTCTTTCAGTAAACTTTTACCTATCCTATATTCGGTTATGAGTAAGTCCAAACACCTGTAAATCATTATATACACTAATAATATTTGAAAACAATTTTAAAATACCTTAGAACACTAACATTTTTACCGCCAATATATGTATCCATATGAGATGTGCTCGACAAATATTATGCACATCAAACAAAATACATCATTAATTGTAGATTTTACAAAACTAACAAAATGATTGTTGTGCGTAAGTCAAGTCTTAATCTATCCCTTTCTTAGAGGTCTGAATAAATAGGGGTAATGCACAGTCAATATAAAATATATATAATACATAAAATCACCCAATGTCTTCCTATTTCAAGCTGTATGGATGTAATTGAAATTCAGTGTACTTTGCAAAGCAGTTTTTAGTGTTTCAATTGACACTGCACTATTAACTTTAAAAACATCTTTTACTTCTTCAAGCACTGTCCCACATTTTAGCCAGCAGCTGTTCACACTGCTAAACAAGAAAATAAAGATGTGGCAGGGACAGAAAAGAACGTAATTACAACTTCAGAGCACTAGCAAAATTGGCTTGCCTTAGACATGCCCCAGACAAACCAACCCACTATTATTTGTACTAATTAGCAACTTTAATAGAATGCTCATCAAGAGCTCATAAACTCCGTTTTTCAGTAACTTCCTGCCTTGGACAATTTCTCATATAACTGTAACAATAATTCCAGCTGGGTCTGGAAAATAAAATGAACTAGTTCCAGACAAAACAGGAAAAGAATAAATATTGATATATACTATATTTAACCCCTGTCATGACAAAAAACAGTAGAAAAAAATAGGAAAAAAATTAGAACTTTTATCTTTAATGAAAGGAGACACTACCTGAAAGGTAGGGTGGCTTTCCTACCAGCACATAAAACTACAAGGTGCCAAAACCCTTCACAAGAGTCCTTCATGAGCTTTCAGGAAGAAAACTTGTTAAAAAAAAAAAAAATCCTTAATCTCGTAATTTTTCTGCTTACTGATTTTCAAGTAAAAGCCCATCATGAGAACACAAAAATTCGAATGCAAGACCTGTGTCTAGCCAGATGAAACTAGTAACAAATACACAATCAAAGTAAGTCTCTTCTTGAGCAGCTTCCACTCTGAATAGCGTTTAGAGAATTTAAGTGGGCTCAGAGTAACTCCTGCCAGCCTATAAAAGCCCAGTGTGGAAGAAACAGCCACATGTCTAGTAACAGTCTTTAAGAAGTTTTCCTCAGGCAGGATATATTTACCATATTTTCAACAAATGCTGAAATCTCCCCAAAATATCCAACAGATACCCTCCTCACCTCTATGAGGTTTCAAGTTTTCAAGACAAAACGTATAACAAAATCACACATTTATAGATTCAGATAAATATCGGCAATAATCAAGGATGCAGATTTCCAATGGAAGTACTACCATCATTACTACCCTGAGTTAATGCATGGTCAGCAGGGAGAGTGGCAGAGGGAGACACACATTTAAATACAGAGTTATTTCCAGAACTGAGCTTTGGCTGACCTGCTGCAATATCGATATTTTAGGATACAAACAGTTCAAGACATTTTATTTGCTGAAAGCTCAGACTGGTAAATCTGAATGGCACAGAGTTAACATTGTAATCTTCAAAAAATCCTGCAATCTATATTTAATCCACACTCCCCATGCATTATAGCACATGTCAAATCAATGGCATCACTCAATTATTTCAGCAAGAAAAGAATTTCAGACGCACTTTGAGGTCCTACTGGATAAAGAAAATCTCACACACACATACTCCTAGGTTCCTCTTAATTTCTTCCACAGATTTTTGATAGCAAAATTTGCAGCAGGTATTTGAAACATATGAGAATTCTTGTACTTTCTGTCTGCATAACTAAGAAGAGTTTTCAGCTTTCAAGAGGAATAGTCTTAAAATGACTTACAGGTGTTCAATTTGTTTTTCTTTTTTACATGTTATTGAGTGGGAGAAAAGTACCACTCTTTTTTCTTTAAGTCTAATTAACAATACACAAAAGCATTTGTCTGCAGACTTATTCCCTGATCAAAGTCTAAGGGGACTAAGAAAGACTGACTGACATGGCTAGTATAAACTCACTCAGAAGGAGTGTTATGTGACAGCATTTCTGAGATCAGATTCACATAACAAGTCTGGTTTAGGCTAAAACCATGAAAAAATCCCCTTCATTTCACAAAGGTCAAATCATCAGTAATCTTTCAAAGAAATAAGACTTTCAAAACCCCTTATTCAAAAATGCTCTAGCTTTGCATAAAGATCTACTTCTTCCTCTGACCATGTACCAGTGTTGTAATACTATAGTAGCTTTACTTTATAGTTGTGTAGCTTTAAGTCAAAAGGACTGATTTAATAAAAGAAAAATAGCTGGTATGAGTTCATAATAACCTCCAAAGCATTCCCACGATCAGACTGCTGGCACTGAAAAGAAAGAATTGCATAAACTCATCCTAAAGTGCCTGCATATATAGCCCTTTGCCAGCATAACACACGATGCAACTCAATACAGCAGAGCAAGGACAGTCTATTTAGTACAGCATTTATGCATTAAAGTTACGTATTAGTAATTGCTGATGTAAAATTAATCATTGTCACTTCACTTAGAACATTATTAACATTATTAAGTTCGAACAGTACACATAACTGCTTTGGAAAATCACTTCCAATATATTTAGGCATAAGCATTTGCACAGTTTTTAACAAAACTCAAAGACCTCAGCAGTGCCTGTTAAAAAAAAAAAATCAAAAGAAAATCTGGACAAAAGAAAGTCAGAAAACCTGAAAATTTTCAGTTTTTATTACATACCTCCAAATCAAATTTACAGTGGTTCTGTGTATAAAAACAGACAACCATCAATATTTTCAGTCTACTCACATTTATATTTGAACTACAGCACTTGTACCAAAGAGTGACTTCTATTCTCTTACCACTAACTGCTGCATGTTGCTTCAGATATTCCCTTCTGACATTTATGTTCTTCACAAGGCACTGCCTAGCATGAGCTCTTCTCTCTTTCACGGGATCTTTTGCACACAGTGCACAAATAGCCATATATTCTAGTGGCAGCCGTAGTCTAGAAAGGCCTTTGTGAAGTTTCTGAGCAAATATTTGTCTCACTTGGTAACATTCATCCTATTAAAAAAAAAAAAAAAAAAAAAAAAAAAAGCAAAACCAAAAAAGATAACAGTAAACTTTTCTGAAAGCAATATAGACTGTAAAATAAAGCATGAAAGCTCAGGTAAATACACCAAAATCAATTAGACCTTGAAGCCACTGAAACATAGGAATTACAAGTTTTCCTTTAAATGCCAATTCAGAGCAATTTCATTGAACTAATCAGTTGAAGCTTCCTTTATGCTCAGAAGAAGAGCTAAGAAATTGTGCAGGAAGATGTCACACTCAGGACCCAAGGCCTAATTTAGCACAGTACTAAGGCATGGAGTTACTGAAATTGTTTACAGTTGGGTCACTTGCTTTGTAAAGCCAAAGTCAAAGACCTGCACAAAAATGTTTAAGCTACCAGTAACTAACCACCATGTTGATTTTACTGCTATGATTTCACACATTTTCATCAAGAAATTAATATTAAAAACTGAATAAAATTCAACAGAATTATGAGATAAGGTGAAACACTGAAGCGAATACCAAGCATTTCCATTATACTGTGGAAACCTATGCACTACAACTGACCATGGAAGAGAATTACCTGTGTCTAACAGCTGCCAAACAACACAAAGTAAAATAATATGAAGGTAGCAGTTGTAGTTTTACAGTTTATTAAGCAACGTATTCCCAGAAGAGGCATGAACTTTTATTTTGTTTTGTCTGTACATACACCATTTAATATACCACAAACCATTTACTAACACAGGACAAGGAAGCTTAACAGAAACATGTGCAGAAACGAGTTTGAAGAAAACATACAGAAAAGCTTAAGGTAACAAGGTCCCCAAAACAGCTTGGCACATTTAACCCGCCAAAAAGAGGTCAAGAGGAAAGATTTATCTTTAAATATGACGAAAAAAACTTAACCAGGAGTTAGCAGCTATTTTAGTGAAATGACAGTTTTGAAGTCAAAAAGTATTGAAGAGCGTTTCCAGCTATCAGTCAACTGGAAGTGCAGAGCCAAAACCTAACCACTGGCTCTGCTAAATTTGCAAAACGCATCAAAAGAGATCATGAAGTAGCTAAAACAAGCCTCCCTCTTCCCCCACCAAAAATGAAATCCAGAAAACACTTTTTTCAGTCAAGCCCCATTTTCTCCTTTCTGCGCTTCAAGCGGTATTCCCCCTCAATGGACTGAAACGCTCAAACACCTGCAGTAGCCAGAGTTGAAGCAACCCAAGCCCACAAACCCAAACCATGAGATCTGCTCACCATGCCTTGTCTCCTTATAGCAAATCCACCCCCGCAGGAGGCTAAGATAGAGCCCTCTTTTCCTCCTCAGTATCACCTCAGTCTTTTCCTCCTCACTATCACCTAAGTCTAATGCCTTTCGGGAGCTCAGAAGAGACTGATGCCTAGTTGGTGTTTCAGCATGGAAACATCTTGGCCTCAGAGGACAAGGGAGGTACAGTTTATTGTTACTGATGGCATTGTGTGGCCAACTGGAATGATTATAATTGATTTTTTAATATTGGAAATAACTTTAAATTTGACTCAGTTACACTAGTTCACTAAGAAGAAGGAGGACAAAACCAAGGTATGCTATTTTTAACAGCATACACAAATTCCATAAATTATTCTCATTTTATATAACTATGTCTCTGAATTTAATGCCAATTCATCAGAAGTTCACCATCTAAAAGCATTAAAAAATACACACTTGCAAGGCATCAGGTATCACTCCGACACAGCTCTGATTCATCAATTACAACACCTTGAGTTAACAAAGAAAACTGAGAAAGCTCTGGGATTTTTTTAAACAAATGAAACTTGAGCAATCTACAAGATATATTCTAAATACAATTAAATTGCACTTTCAACAGCAAAGCTTATAAGATCTTAAAGCTGGTCTTAAAGCCTGTTAAACACTGAAGCACTATCCTCAGTTATTTTTCACTCTCTTTCAATATGAAGCTCTGCTGACATCAAAATTTGTTCTGGAGATCAAAGAAGTCAACTGCTGCTAAGTTTATAAGACTGGCCAAACACACATGTAACTTATTCTAAAGTAACTAAAACTACATGCATTTCATCATCATAAAGTCCCTGTTTACCAGTGCGACTTTCACACAGCAATTAGTGACAAAATTCAATTATGTGTTCTGCACTCCAATCATTACACAATACAAAATGCTAGCATCAGTGGGGATCCTCAACATCTACTCTGCTCTCATGGGACCCCCCCATCTGGAGTGCTGTGGCCAGCTCTGGAGCAACGGTTCTAAACCGACAGAGGTGAGGTTTAGATTGGACATAAGGAAGAGATTTTTTACAGTGTGGGTGGTGGGACACTGGAGCAGGTTGCCCAGAGAACTTGTGGATGCCCCATCATTGGAGATGTTCAGGGCCAGGTTGGATGGGGCTTTAAGCAATCTGGTCTAGTGGGAGGTGTTCCTGGACCACAGCAGGGGAGTTTAGTGAGATGATCTTTATGGGTTCCTTCCCACTCAAAGTATGCTATAATGCTATAGTAAAATGTGATACTAACTGGTTTATGAATGTTGATAACCCTATTATGTTCTAATTTGAATCTTATTTCTCAAAATTCCCTTTTGAAAATTCTGGGAAAGTAAGCATTAGACACAAAAAAGGTGACAACACATCTGTTAGAATATCCACAAACAGTTAAGACTGTTATAGCTGGAAAGTAAGTGATAAAAGTGAGAGACAGTGATGAAATGGAGGGCAAAGAGCCTGCACCTAACAGACAGAAAAGAGTATCAAACAATGAAGCAAAATTCTGACAGGAACTACAAGGTTAACATTTGCATAAAGAAAGATTTGCCACAGGAGGGAAATGACTGAAGAAATGAACAGATTTTGATCACTGAGTTCACAAGAAAACAGAACATGCAAATACTACATTGACAATGCCAGTTTGCCATGACATGATCCAGCTCGAGTATCCTTTCCGGAGCAGAGACAGAACTTATTTGTCATTACATTAAGTACCTATTTTTCTCTCGACTAATTTTGTTCTGAACTGTAAAAATCTTTAAAACTCATTTTGAGACACGACTAACATTTCTATTCAGTTTTGGGATAGGAAAACTGAAAAGTATCAGACTTTGCTTTGAGTGTAAAGACCTTCACTTATTACCACTGAATTCCTGCTGCATTTTTGCTAGATTTCATCTGCTTAAGCAGTTTAAAGCTTTGTTCAATTTCTCTTGTTTTTCATAGCATTTGGGAACTGAATAAGGGCTCCTTTCCATAGGAATACAGAAGCTTAAAATCCACATAAACATAGTTAAAACAATATACAAGCCTAATACAGACTGTCTTACTCTGGTACAGGAATGATTTTTCTAGCCTAACTGTAACCAACTCTAAGCAATTTAAGAAACTAAAAAAGATACTCTATATGAAAGTAAACAATATCCACACAGGAGCCATACCCTCTATTTTTAAACATTAAGTTTAAAATCTTCTGACATTTTAAAATGGGTTGCAGCTTTTAAAGCTTTAGCCAGACACAGGAGTTAAGGTCTAGAATGGAATATCATTATTACTGCAGATATCTTCTAGACAGGATTCTTTCCAGAGGATCTATTGACTTCTGGAAAGCCAGAACACCAGCAGTTACACAAGTAACACCAAGAGAAGTCCTTTCATGACCACCTTACTCTTGGGGTACGAATCAATTTCTGTACAATTTGTAAGTCTACAAGCCAGAAATAGAGAGGATCCCTACATCTCTAATTAAAATGTTAAGAGTTATTTTCTTACTATGGGCTCACAGGCATTAGTTAAGGATGAAAATTCCAGCATCTACTAAGGAATCGCTCCCTATTTCTTCTAATATTTGAAGGATGCTAATTATCTTTGCAGACCTCTGCATTCCAAATATATTCTACCCAAGAAATTTTATTGAGAAACCAAGGTCACTGTTGTCACCACAGTTCAACATACTTTACATCAGCTCATTTCAGCTTCTAGTAATGTCATAATGCAGCTAGGGTATTACTTAAATACATACTGCATTTCTTAGTTTATCAATATTCTAACATTTGACTACTCTAAGTTAGTACTCCCCCAATGGACAGCCCAGTATTATGGATCTAATTCTCATCCAAAATGAGTTTCCAGGATTATGTAGTGGAAAAATAATTTCATGCCAAGGCTGACTGTTTTGCATAAAACCAGATTCGCAGAAATATACATAACATACAGAACAAACAACTATATTCTCATACATCTGCTGATAACCCACAACTCCCAAAGAATTTCCTTACATTTATGGCTAGTGCACACAGCTGGTATTGTTCTAAGGTGATGATTTCATGGTAACAAGGTTCTTGTGCCAACTTCACAATAGCATTTCCTGCAGCCAGCCTCAAGCGAGACATATCAGGTTTACTGAAAAACAAGCACATGGATTGTGAAGGTTAATTAGTAAAAAAATTATGTAATTATTTGACTGAATGAAGTCAATAAGTTTGCATCACTGAAAAACAAGTACTTAAAAGAAAGAAGTTTCTGTGAGCTTAGCCACCCCCATGCTAGCAGAAGCAATTTCAAACCCAAAGCAATTTTCATGGCACCACATTTTACAGCCTATTACCACATTACTATTACCTGGTCCTAACTTGGCAATAAAAAATTTTCCTTCAAACTTCCTAGAAGTTCCCATGGGTGTGAAACAGTTCTAGCTGTGCATTGAGCCAGGACAGTCCACGCTGCCCCTCAGAGACCACATCTAGCAGTAAGATACTTCTGTTCAGCTTGCTGGTCCTCCTTCAGCAGGGCAGTCCTGCCAAAGAAGTAGCCACCCCATCTCCAGTCCCCAAAGTTGCCAAACTTTTCTAGCTCAAAATCCATGCTTCAGGCCAACATAAATTAAGATCAATTAGGCACTGTAATAAATGACTGAGTGAATTTTACTTTAAGACAATAGTAAAGTGTTTTTTGAATGCAACCACTGAAAATGTTGTATACCAGATGTGTGGCAAATTTTCTACAGCACATAATTATGTCGTTCTAAACTCAAAAAGCTTTTTAATGATTTTTCTCTTGGTGAGCTTTAGTTTAAAAGAAAATGCAGCTCATGTCTAATATCAATACTTTCAGCATCTGCTAGTGTCCTCTGACACTGAAACACTCTTATTTTATGCTTAGTATAGACCAAAATCAAAATCCTACTACAAAGACATGTAAGATTCAGCCTAGCTGTTCTACCTAACCACAAATAAAAAGTTAGTATAATCTTGAATTTTGTCAGACTGTTTATGAGTTATAAAATTAAAAAGAAAGACCTGGAAAGGACAGTTCAGATACTGTTTACTGATAAAATTCAATATTAAAAAAAATACAAGACTGGTGAATTTAACCTACACATGCTAACATCTCAAAGAAATCGGTTGTTAATTTAAAAGCAACAAATTCGTCAATCCTACTACTTCAAAGTAGTAGGATGAACAAGAAAAGGGATTTGTTTTCCAAGTGGGACCTTGCCTTTACCTGACACTCCAGGCTGAACTATGCTTTGAAATAAAAAAATAAAAAAAAAAAGAAATTCCTTACACTGTCACTGAAAGGCAGAGTTGTGTAGATTTCAAGAGGCATTTATGGCTGATGAGGGCAATAACATTAAGATGATCACAATACGACTAATGGCTTCAACAGCAACAAACGGCTCCTGAGCCCTGCCACTTTCATTTAATTCAATTATCTTTAGCAAATTATTCAACACTGTTTAAAAGACAAGTGCAAGCCATGAACACTAAAACAGACTCACACAGAATGACCTCACATCAAGTACAATCTAAAAGGTTATGTTCTGTACTGAATGGACAATTTTTCTCTTTCCAAAGCCTACCCTAGGTCAGAAGGAGCAGTATCAGGTTTGCACAGAAGGGACACAGTAAGCATTGCCAGAAAGAAGATATCCTTACTGCACTCAGTGGGTGAAGAACAAAGGTCAGGAAGTGTCAGCAAGTTCCATGCAGAACCAACAGGCCTGAAACATCATCTCCTCTGCTTCAGGTTTTAGAGTAACTGTTAGTGTAGGCAATCTAGCTCACACAGAGATAATGGACTGACTACTCTACCAGTTTGGAGCTTTCCTGAAAAGCAATAGTGGGAATCACAAAATAATACATGTCCTGTCAGCAGGGCTCTTGCCTCATTCAGCAGTGGGTGCACATTTTCCCTAGTCTTCCATTCATCACTTATTTACTTAAAGAAGCTCTTCTGGTTGCATTTGTCACTTCTCACTAGATTTTATTCCAGTTGGGATTTGTCTTTCCCAACTGTATCTCAGGTGGTATTCTCTGTATTCCTGACAGGTTATCTCTACTTCCTCCTTCTATATACCTCATACAACCATAGAATAGTTGGGGCTGGAAGGGACCATCAAAGATCATCTAGTCTAACACCCTGCAATGAGCAGGTACTTGGAGGCCTGTCCAAGCTGACCTTGAATGTTTCCACGGATGGGGCAGCTATCACCTCCCTGGGCATCCTGTTTCAGTGTTTCATCACCCTCACCATAAAAAATTTCTATCTACAGGTTCCCTTTAAGTACTGACAGGTCACAATAAGGTCTCCCCAGACCCTTCTCTTCTCCAGGCTGAACAACTCCAACTCACTCAGCCTTTCCTCATAGCTCCACCAGCCCTCTGATCATTTTTGTAACCCTTTTGTGACCCATCCTCCAGCAGGTCCATGTTTCCTGTGCTGAGAATCCCAAAGCTGGATGCAGCACTTTGGGTAGGGTCTCACCAGAGTGGGCTAAAGGGGCAGAATCAAATCCCTCGACCTGCTGGCCACGCTTCTTTTGATCAGGCCCAGGACACAGCTGGCTTTCTGGGATGTCAGGACACATTGTTGGCTCATGTCCACCTTTTCATCTACCAGTGTCCCCAAGTACTACTCCACAGGGCTGCTCTCAATCCCTCCTTTTGTGTTTGAATTGTGCCTGGAGCATCTTGCTCATCCAGGTAAGGTTTGCTGAAATATCTGCCTGACTTTCTGCTGTGACCACTCTTGAGGATTGAGGGGTGAGTTTTGAATACTAGGTAACTGGCTTTCTTGGGACCCTCTTCCCTCCAGGCCTTATCCAATGGGATCCTACAAGCACATTCTTGTAGAGACTCAAGACTGTTCTCCTGAAGTCCATCACTGATCTTGCTTTCTGACCTCCTTTTTGCCCTCAGGATTTTGAACTCCACCATCTTAGGGTCATTATAGCCAAGGCTGCCTTCAACCTTCACATCCCCAGTAAGCCTCTCCTTGTTGGCATGTATGAGGCCCAGCAGAGAGCCTCTCCTCATTAGGTCCTCTACCAGTTGTGTCAAAAAGTTGTCATTGATGCTGCCCTGGATTGTTATGCCCTGCTGTGTTGATCTTCTAGCAGATATCGGAGTGGCTGAATTTCCCCACGAGGGCCAAAGACTGCATACATAAGGTTGTTTCCAGCTGTTTAAAGGCCTCGTCCACTTCTTCTTCCTGGTCAGGGGTCCCACAGCAGACACTCTCCACAATGTCACCCAGAGCAGTTTGCTCTTCAATCCTAACCCATAAGCTCGCTGCTGGCTCATCATCCATCCCCAGGCAGAGCTCCAAGCTCTGGGGTTGAAGGGTCACCTCCACAGCAATATCACGTCACTGCAGCTTTCTCCCTACCTTGGAAGGATCCCTCCCTAGCTCTCCATTAACTTGACTTAAAAATTGAGAACTGACCACATCATTATATAAAGTTTCTACTATTACTTTTGAGTACAAAAGGAGTAGAAAAATTAAATTTCTAAAACACACAGTAAGGAATCATCATTCCAAGCATGAAAACACACAGGGTCTACAGAACCGATCTATTCACAAACAACTGCATAAGCCAACCATGAGCACCAAGTAGTCATGCTGAAAAGCTACATTACTGCCACTCAGCTCCCTGGCAACTGCCATGAATGGTCAAATTACAGAATCTAAAACTCTGAAACAATTATTACAAAAAGCTTTAGGACAGACTACACAGTTGCTACGAAGATAACATACTAGACAGTTCTCAGGTTTGCGATTTTGCACATACAATATGGGTTCTATCTGCATAACTACTGTGTAATATTAACTCTACCCGAAAATTAGCACCATTTTACACATACTGGCACAATCCACTCCTGCCCTTAATGGCTTTTGTAGAAATAAATTTTCAATGTTTGGCAAGCAACAGTAGCTGACAACTTGTCACTTTACCTACCACAGAGGATTAAGAAGATACCCAGAAAACAAGCTGTCTAACAGTCACCTAAAAGGTAATTTATTTATTGAGACTTAATCCTGTTTACACATTTCCCTCTTGCTTTTACTTTTAGAGACCTCAAGGGATAAGCCTGCCTCCAAGCAGAAGTGTCTTGTGTACTATTTCCACCTGATTATTTTTTATTAGAAAGCCCACCTATTGGCTTTTGGCATACACAGCAATTGGCAGATCGGGAACAGCAAGCTCCGTAAAAAATTAAAACCAATTTTCAGTGGGAAGGAGGAAGTTGCACAGTTTATTCTTGCAATATGAGTAATAGCCTATTGAAGAGACAAATAAAAGCAAGAATATAAAAACTAAAACTCAGCTGTGTGCACAGCGTTACAAAACCTGAGACTCAGCAAACTCACGTAGGAACCCAGCCAAGCTCACCATCACATCTTATGAAATAAGATGTATAAATTCTCAAGCAGTCTAACAGAATAGTTTGCATACTACTTTGACTAAAGCTCTCCCCACACCGTCATCACAGACAAGAAAACATTACCACCTGTTACATACCTTATTTTCCCCTGCTCTGTTAAATCTCCATCACTGTGTAATATTGTTGTTAGCAATCTCAGAGTAGAAGTTCCTGACTTGCTGTGGTTGTTCTTCATTCCTAGCAACCACCGAACCATCATCTTGATGGCCTGAATCTGAAAAAAATTGATATAAAAAAGTCAAATCATACCATAAGCCTCATTTTAAAAATAATATTTATCTTAATTTTATCACATAGTATTTTTTCCCAAATGCTTTTTGCTGGGATAAACATAAGCCTGTCAGAACTGAAAAACATCATTTAAATACTGAAAGATGACTAGACATATTCTCACTAGACAGCAACTCTTCACTGAAAGTCTCAAGCATGTATTACAGCAAATAAAAATTATACATTTAGTTAAAGTTTGAGCTGTTTCTCCTACTAAGCAATCACATATTTCATCCTTTGAAAACGTTTTAATTGAGCTTACATCCATTAAATACTGTGAAATAGGCAAAACAGTTTATACTTACTAAGAAAGTATTACAGGATCAAAAAGCAGAACACATTTTCATCTTTATATATTCCTATAATTCACAGAATATTCTGAGTTGGAAGGGACCCAGAAGGATCAACAAGTCCAACTCTTAAAGTGAATGGACCATACAGGGATTGAACCCATGACCTTGGCATTAAATTCCTGTGCTTAAACAATCCCTATATATTCTCTATTTATCGATGCAATACTTGAACTTAAATTTAAGACAAGTAAATGAAAAAAACACTTACTATGAAATTTTGACTGTTAGAGTAGCAATCTGTACTATGATAACTTAACCTGGTAAAGAATATTTTTTTCACAGCTACCTAAAGAAAAGCCTCAAAGCCGGTTATTTGGGATAACTTGTTTTTGCCAATGGAAACACAAAGTGTTTTGAGGCAAGCTTCTGCCAGTATGCAGAATCCAGCAACTATCATGAAACAGTGAATAATTTCACATTTCTTTAGTGAAAATAAAACATTGATTTGGAGATTAAGTTTGTTTTAGTATTTGAATCCCTTTATCCTTTCATTTTCCTTTCATATGACAGCAGAGACAATCAAGAAAACAAAGAGGGGTATGTTCTTACAGCAAAATGAAAATGCTCATCTGAATCACATAGACATCCTTGGGGAAGAAGAAACAAAAAAAGAAAAAGCAAAACAAAATACTGAACTCTGAAGATCAAAACAAAACCCAAAAGCTTTAAAAAACTTACATGGTAACTTAAAATTTTCTCATTAGTGGGAAAAGCAATTCTAGTAACTTCTATATAAACATTCATAATACCACTAAATTCAATTTATCATACAATTGATCTATTCCTTGGAACAAACTGACCAAAGTGGTCCTGTCAGATCTCAGTGCTAGGCCTATCACTTATATGTGAGTATATTCTTTAGCACTGTAGTCCATTTACTCCACCTCAGTGGGTTATACCAGTAAGCTGTAGGATGTCTCCAGAACCCAAAATGCAAATGGAGTCTGAGGAACAGAAATTAAATTGTCTTGCCCTCACTTTCAAAGGGCCTTCCAGTGGAACAGCTCTAAGTACCCACCAGAAGACTTTACTAGCAATAAACCAAATAAATAATTGTAATACAACAATAATAGTATCAGATCATTTCACAGCTCACAAATCCACTTTCTTCATGTCACAACCAGTACCTGTAACCATTAGTGTCTCCCATTTACTGGGAGGATGGAAATATGCCAGCTCTCCCTGGTCTTCAAATAAATTATGTATTCAGACAGGGAATAGTCACATGCTACCTTGTCCCCTGACTAATTTCATTTTCAATCTTCGCTTCTAGTAACTCCTTCCGTAATTCCTTTTCCCCAATTTTATTATCCAAACCTATTTTAGTCTTCCTTTCATGTAGTCAAGTCCTAAACCCATCTCCTTCAGAATTTTTGTCTGACCCCATAGTTTTCCTATTTCTTTGCTGGTTTTAATGATGATATGATGACATTCCCACAACCATTAGAATTAAGCATTCCCATGAAATTAGTACAGGGCATGAGAATTCCCCCAGTCACTACTAGTGATTACCTGAAGACTTAGTTAAACATGACATGAGTTTGGACTGTTGGCATGTTTTAAGTTCTCCCTTTGCAACCAAAAGTGTAGCTATTAAAGGATAATTCCAGCTGGAAGGAGTGTTAGGAGGTCTCCAGTTCAATCTCTTGCTCAAAGGAAGGTCAGCTATGAAATCACACCACATTGGTCTGTTTTACGCACTGTGGTGTTGAAAGCCCTCCAAGAATGAAGACTGCACAGGCTCTCTTGGCAACCTGCAACCTCTTGCTACCTGTTGCATTGTATGACTGTTCTCAGGTTTTTTCCTTATATCCAGTCTGAACCTCTTGTTTCAATTGGTGCTCCATGAGCCTAGAATTCTTCTCTGAGATGAAAAATTATTATACACAACATGAAAAGATCAAGAAAGCAAAAATGAGACAGAACCATATCAAAGATAACACTGTCTTCCTACTACATCACCATTATGATAGCAGCTGGCTCAGGTTTGTATTGCTTGAGGTTTCAGAGCCACAAAGGCTGCATGTTTGTGCAGTAGTGAAAAATGAAACAAAGACCACTTAGAGCATAGTTAAAGAAACAGTATGACAAATCTTGTATTCCAGTGATACGGAAGGAAACAAGAAATATCACTGCTACTACACAAGTCTCACTCCACTGCATGGTGCACAGTACTCATCACAGGTCACTGCCAAGAGAGATTACTGCTCTAGAACTCAAGTTCCAGGCATAGGAATTCCAGTCTAACTCCTACAATCATTAATCCAAGTCATAGTTAATACTGTAATGAAACATTTCTCTGCAGACATCCTTTCATTTAAAGTTTAGCATCCAAAACTAAGAACATCCCATATCAGTCTACATCTGCTACCCTGGACAATACCACAATTTAGTCTTCAGCAGTCCTTCCCACTTTCATACTCCAACTTGCTAGTTTTAAAATCCCCACTAGATATATAATAATGTTACAAAGGGAAAAAGAGGCTTTTAAAACCAGAGTGAAGAAAAATATCACATTTATAGACTAATGGCATGGCCTGCAGCATACATTAAGTTCACGCTCCTCAGTAGTAATAAATGCTAATTAAATTTGCAAATCAATTTTCAGAATAACCTGTTTTCACCTGAAAATAAATGCTTCTTACAGTTTTCAGGGTTGGCTTCAACTTCAAATTGCCTTAAGAATTTCTACAGGTTAATTCCCTTCCAAACAGCCAAATGTATGAGAAATTTTATCAACATAAAAGCACATTTTAAAGACTTATTACAGCTTCACAAATCATTTAAAATAATTAAGAAAAACAATATTTACTGTTTCAAGTTACGCATACAATCACTGAAGTGAAATCATGTCTATTTAAAACTAGGACTTCATTAAATTGAAACAAAGTGCATTCTTTTAACAATTTTCGGAGTGTACTGTGTAACTGTGGAATTGCACAAATATGAAAAATACCCTTGGTGTAGTCAAACAACTAAAAATAACAAATCAACTCCAAACAAAATCGAGCCTTTCCAGTAATAAGTTCTGTACCAAGCTGGAAACCAAAGTACTTACTAAACTAGCAGAGAAGGAGGCCTGTGAGGAAGAGTTTAACAACTTCGAGAGAAGGCAAAGAACTTTGTAAAACCAGAGCAACTTTACTCAAAAGACATTAGAAACTAAACAACTGATATAAAACAGAGCATGCTACAAAAGACAAGCATCTCATTCTGAAAGAAGTGAAAGCAAAAATCTATCCCTGTTCTGAAGGGCATTTAAAAACCAAATACAGATATAGAATATATTTTCCACATCATAAGTCTATTTATAATTCAGTGAAAAATTGAGTGACAGTACCTATTACAGAGTACAGAAAATGTAATACACTTACTCCAAAATAAGAGAAAGCTTGAAATGACATTTTAAAGTAAAGAACCAAAACAACCCCCCCACCATTTTAAAGTGACTTTTTTCCTAAATCCAGGTTTTCCTCTAATACACATTGCACACAGAGAAAAGCAAACAATGTAACACATTTATTCATTTGAGGAAACTGACAGATCCAAACCCTATTTTTCTTCTTCCAAAACAACACTGAAAGTTTCCTGGAATGTCATAAAAATTCAAGAGAAAAAGGACAGACTTTTAACAAAATTTCTATAGTGTTTAACTCCTACATTGAAGAGGAGGGGAAAAATAATTTTACTTTAAGTAATCCAAATATCATCACAGCTAAGTGTCAGGAAACACAACTAAACATATGAAAAGCTTAAAGAAAAATTTAATGAAGTGTGTAAGTAAATTTATGCATAAAATAATAATTTAAAAATATGTTCCCAAGAGCAAAATTTATTAAGTATTATAAACGCAATATACAGGAAAACATAGTACATGCTACTTACTTTAACAAGGGTTTCAGGAGACACTTCTTCATCTGGGACCCAAAGTTTTGTTGTCTTTTTTCCTGGAAGCTAAATCAAATGTTACATTTGTTACACCACTGTTACTCTTCAGTAGAACTTGTAACCTCCTCTTTCCTGTTTGTTTCTGAAAACAATACAGCAGCACTCCCTGGTCAGCTTTATGCCTTCCGTAGCTTATCAAAGTAACCACTATAGAAGTGAGATACCTCACTATCCAACTATTAGCAAATTTAAGATTAGTAAAGGGATTTGTTGTTGTTGTTGTTACCTGAAAAGTATTCCTTTAGAGTGTAATAGCCATTTTGAAAGTAAGTCCCAGTTTTTCCATATCCAGTAGACTGGAACTTCACGCACATTTTACTGTTTTAGACAGTGTATCTTTCCCTAAGCAATTTCTAACAATGCACGAGTTCATTTTTTGACTTTATAATCACTTTATAATCAATACAAAAGTGTTCCAAAATTCCAGTCTTTCATTCCAATAGTGTATTTTCATTTCAAATGTATTATACTTTCTAAAAATCACAACTAACTCACTCAAGATAAGAAACAGAATGAAGTCATAACAATTTTCCCCTTTTTAACCCAAGCCAAGTCACAAGTGATTAAATGCGTTGCTATGCAGCTCATCACTTTTGTAAGAATCCCAAATAAGCAGAACTCTCCTTTCCTGTACCGTGGGTTTTCAATGGAGTCAAACTACATGAGGAAATCAAAAGATAACCATATACAAAAAGTAGAACCAGCATGCCAAATATTTTCCCAAGTACTTGCTGAGTATGATACTACAGGAAAAGCATACTCTTAACACAAGGTTTTAAAAATACTCACCCTATCGTTCATTAGCAAATCTTTAACAATAAAAGTAGCAACCAAAGATTTCAAAGGGGCAGCAAACTGGTCAGGTGCAAGCATGGCTATATGGCCAATAGTAACCAATGGTGTAATGAGGTGCTCAAAATTGCTTGGATCCAGACTTTTATGCAGTGGCTGAAAAAAGGCAACAAATTCAGGTATTACTGATATAATCTGTGTCTTACTGAGGATGGGAATGACAGCTTTGTACCAAGTTGTCCATGTCTATTTCTATTTCAGAAATACAATTTTAAAAGAACTACTGATTATTTAATTTTAAAGATAAATTCACCAACCCAACAAGTCTCCCTCAAGTCAGAGGAAACATCAAGATGACAGACAAAATATTTATCACCTCTGAATAGTTCAAAAAGTGACAGCTCAAGCATGATCACTTAGGAAACAATGGATTAAAAAGCCTGTTTTCTTGTGAGAGAACTAGATCTCAAGATAGCAACTCCAGTAATGGACTATGATTCAGCCTTCAAGATAAGAGGTTGATGGGCACTAATTAAAAAGTACGTTTGCAGTTATAGCTATAAAATTTATTTAGTCTTTACCACAATTCAATTTTCCATAATTTCTGCAACCATTTAAATACTTTTGACCATTTTCAACAGGGGCAAGGAGTAGTGTATGGTTCCTCTTTCCATGAATAGTTTGTGGTTCTAGTACATAGCCCAACACTTGGTTTTACTCCATCATCTCTTAAAATATATAACCCTAAACATGATGAATCATGAGATACAAGAACACCCTCTACTACCATTCTGCTGGCCAAAACCATATAAGAACAAAAGGAAAGGGGAAAAACTATTTCCTAAATCTGCTACAACTCACAACTACATCTCTTAGTTTACATGTGCAATATAAAAGATCAAGAAAAAGTAACCTAAATATTTAATGTTACCTCAAATATCTGTGCAAACTGTGTTTCTTTGCTGGAAAATATTGCATGGATGCAGTGAATAGCATACTTGGCTTGACGAGGTGGTCCCTTTTTAGCTTTATGATGCAACACTGGAAGCAGAGCACTACACAGTTGTGTAACAAAACAAATAGACAAAAAGATAAGTACCTTTTCACAAACTGAAAATCTTCCAAAACATCAAACTAGCAAAAAAGTACAGCTATACATATAAAAAACCACAACACTTCTGCAAAAGTGCTAATTGTTTTTGTTTGGGTAATTGCTTCAAGAAAAAAGAAGAAACAATTTTATTTACATAACTTGCAAGCAAAAAAACCCTAGTTTTTCTTGATAAAATATCATATGGTAAAACAGGCATTTATATCTGCACAGGTTACTAAACATTCTTCTGGAAATATTTTTGCCTACATACCACCATTAAATTGCAAAGAATGTTTTTACACAGCATATATATATATAATTTAGGAAAGAACAAGTAATTCTGAAGGGCAACAATATAAATTATAGTGGTATCAGTGACATACTAGCTGTCACTACTTCCATTCTTCAAAAAGCACTACATTTTAAAGTCTTTCAAAATCTCTTTTTGGAAGTAAGTTACACTTTCTTCCAAAAGAATGCAGGATAATGCTACAGCAGTTACAGAAAGTAAGAGCCAGAACTTCCAAAATCCTAAACAGTAAAGATCACTGCTCAGAGTAAGATATACAACTTACGATCGTATGTGAGGAAAGTCTTCTTCAATTTTACTTCCAGTATTTTTGAAAATTTGTAATGCAGCTTCTGCCACTTTTTCATCATCCATTTTCAAGCAAGCAAGGAGAGATTCAAAAGTTTCAGCTGAATGAAATGAGATAGGGTGCGTAAACGAAAGTACCTGCCAAAATATGATGAAAGCCATGTTAACATTTTTTAAAGGTCCACTTATACTAGGACATTTCATCAAGAGTCATTTTCCACTTCCATACTGGAATATTTATAATACTCTCACTGGTTTTGACCCATGATACACATTTCTCTTCTTTTTTTTTTTAGTACCTCCTAACGTTCTCTGTCTTAATACATGATCTCATTAGATTTAATTTATTTCCCCAGTCTCAGTTTCTTTTCCTATTACTCTGAACATGTTCTTCTCAGTGGCTACATCTACATTAGCAAGTACTGGGTTGCAGCAGGAGCAGGTCTTAAGAGAAACACAACTGATGCTAAGGAAGCAATATTCATGTTTCAGGAGTTTTACTTCAGAGTATTTTTAGACTGACTAAATCCACTTTAGCCACTGCAACACAACATGTGCTTCTGAAGCCCATCTCAGTTTTGTTCCTGTGAAAGGAATCCAGCTTATGTGCCTCCAAGACTTCATGTTTGTTTCCTCAGGGGAAGAATTGATTCTGCTCTGAAGTGAAATTCCTATCTCTAAAATAGCAACACAGACATACCCAATAGGGTCTCTAGTCCCTCAAGCTTTCCACAGCAGCTTAGCAGATTCTGTACCTCTCCTTCAGATTCTTGGACTTCATTGTTTTCAAGTATGACAGTCATCCCATGTTAAAAAAAATGAAATAAAGTAAAGAAACCCTCAATTGATCCTCCCTGAAATTTGGTCTTTGTTTTCAAGTGGATGTTGATTACTAGCCTCGTTCCACATAATATTCTGACCCATGGCAGAGAAACAATCGTCAAAATCTAGAAACTTCTTCACATGCAGTTTTCTATTTTAACCAAATTACCTTCCTCTCCACTTCATTGCATGGCATTCTCAATGCTGGACTTCCATATTTCTCCTTTCTATATTAGTCTCACGATGTATATATACACCGCTTTCTTCTGGGCAGTCTTATTCCTCTTCTTAAATGTGTCAAGCCAGTTCATACAAATATGTAAGTACTGACTTGGAAGCCTTCATTCTAGTATATAGTCCTTCACAACATGATGCATTCTTTCTTACTCAGATTCATTCTTGTGCTACTAGGTATCTGAACTCTTACCTACACGTGCACATCTGGATAAAGAGCCACACCCTTTCAGGAGCATCTACTCAGTCTTTAGTTGATCTAAAATACTCTGAAAACTTCAGTACGGGAGTCCTTTAGATTTTTGGCCTCTGAAATCAACCCCCAGCTGGACTACTTGATGGTAGTTTGCTATGTTAGCTCAGTCTCAAAGATTACTCATAGCTGAAATAGGTAAGACCCCAATTTACATGGAACAGAGAAGAACCACAGTGTTGTTTTGATATACAAGTACGGTTCCAAAAGTAGCACAACTATATTTACAAATTGCTGAATTCATGCTCTAATAATCAAAACTCAGCTGCTACTTTCTCATACGCAACTACTTTTGGCTTCCAGAAAAGCTTCTAAATCATTTTAAAAATAACCTTATTTATGTGCCACATAACATGAGCATAAAGATCAAAAAACCAAACTGGGTTCTTCCAGATAGGTACAACACGCTTATGACTAAAAGTAGTAAGTGCTAATTAAAAATTTATTTTAACTAAGTAGTTTGCGAAGTTTCCCATGGTCACTGACCACCAGGACCATACTTGCCTTCAGCAATTCAAGACCTGCTCTGATTGCCTGGTCAGTAGGTACACCCTCATCTTCATCATCAGCTGTTCCATCTATAGACTTGTTCACTTGCTTGATAAGGGCACTGAAAAGGAAAACAAAATGTGGCCTTGTAGTTACTGCAATTCCACCATGTATGACTGTTTTCACAAGTTTAAGATACAATCTTACTAAAGCAACTTTTTAAAAACGTAAGATTATAAAACAAATATGTCAACTACATACATAATCTGGTTGCCCTCATCTCCTATCCAAAACAAAGCTAATGAAGCATTACATGCGAAAATATTTATCCATCATGAATTAAGAACTGTATACAAATTACTCTGGAAGGATGACCAAAATAAGAAAACAATTTGAGAATTACAAGCAACAAATTCAATAAGAATTATGGTGAGATTACAATCCACTACAGATTCTTAATAATTGATGGAAAATAACTGTTTACAATCCTTAGTCTCTAACCAAGAGGAAAAAAAACCAACCAGTTAACAATTCTGCTAAGAGCTGATGACAATTTTACAAGATCTATCTCCTGCATATTTCTTCTTGACAGTAAAGCTTATTTCAAATACTGCTGTTAGTTAAATAATCATTTCAGCAATTATTCTTTTCCCTCCCTCCCATAACTTCATTGGCTTACTCTTCCTTTAAGTCTTGCTGCCTCACCACCATAATATTTACTTCCTCATTTACATTGCTGTTTATGTCACTATGAGCTAATATTCTGGGTGGAAAGTTCCAGCTGAATAGTCTGGACAGAAATTTATTTTAAAATAAGTCAGCTGGTCACAAACCACACTTAGTCCATCAGCAACACATCCACTTTTACTGATGGTCATTGCAGCTATGTTGAATGACACTGCAATTATTTCTGTGACTATGTTCTGGACAAGGACACAAAAACCCCTATACAACCTGAAACAGAAAAAGACATTGCAGGTCACCAAGCCTTAACCCACACCCACCCAGCCCACTACTGCTTGTGCTTAAAGGCAAAGTAAGAAACCCCAATTTCAAACCCTGTGATCTCTGGCCGATGACACACACACACACACAAAACTACCTGATGGATTCAGTATCAATGTGCACAGGAGCAATTCTCTCAAGAAGAAATTTTATCATTTCCAGGAAAGGATTTGTTGGTTGCTTTGGATTGCCCAACTTCTTTGTTATTTCCCTCTGAAATATAAGTTGCAATTAAATTTCTAATCAATTCTGTTCGAAAAATATTCACACTTTAAGAGCAATTCTTACCACACATCCTTCAGCCTGTTTGCAAGAACATGTTGGACTAACGAGCATTTCTAACTGACTTCTTATTTTTTCATCATCTTCTAGAACTTGTGTGAACTTTTTCATGAAATCTTGAGCTTTCCCTGGATCAGGAAGGTTTCCTTTAAATAAGCAAAATAAATCACTATTTATGTATTGTAAATTACACAAGTTTGGAACATCATACATACCACACAAAACCCAAACCAAACAAACAAAAAGAAAAAACCAAACCACAAAACACCTCAAAATTTGCAGACATATCTATGAGGACACAAATTTCTACAAATTTCCCCTGGCTATTTGCTTTCCTCACCCTTCACACTCATTTTTCAGCAAGTCTAGTTGTTCTTGCTAAAATTATTACTAACAGTTGAAGCTGACCTCAGACTGCAAAGCCTAAACTCCACAGCAAAATATACTCTGTATATAGAGCACCCGATGCAACAAGTGTGAAAAACATCAAATGGGTATTTTTGCTAAATTATCCCTTAAGTAAGCATAAGCTTTACAACAGCTTAAAACATTAAAAAAAAAATTTAAAACGCATTTCTTAAACTACTTCCCCATTTTATATTTACATTTTATATTATAGCAAGGCAATTTATTGGCAAAGGGTTAGTCTACTATTTAAGATGCTTCGTATTTTTCGTACAGCCAGTGTTAAGCAAAGTTGGTACAGAATGTGGTGTAGGACTACAGGATAGTTAGTTCAGAAAAAGTTCTATTATGAATTTGTTTTGCTGTATTGTTTTGGTTTTGTTTTTTTTTTTTTAATGCAACCCAGAACTAAAAGTATCAGAAAAAATACAAACTGGTCAAAAAAGGATTGGGATCGTGGCTAACGAAGTAGCAAGGTTAATTTTTTTCCTCCACCTTTTTTCAAAAATGTGCATAGTGCTATGTAGTATATTTTTTTGCCAGAACAGATGGCATTTTTTTTTAAAGGTGGGTTTGAAAACAAATTTTCAAAATTGTAAAGCAAGTTTTTCTTCATATTGGTTTTAATGCTATTGGCATGGTGGGCCTGGGAACTGAAAGTGTTGCTTTTGGGTTGACAGGTATTTCTTTGTCAGCAGTTCAGCTCACACAGAAGTTCTTCAGTTTTCAAAGTGCTTTCCTTGCTACTAAAATATAAAATATTTTGCATTCACCCAATGCATTTACAATACCAAAACCTCAAAAGACCCTACCTCAAAAAAAGGTAGGTTAGTATACAGCTTAGTAGCTTAGTTAACATCTATGAATATATATTCTATAATACATGCTAAAATAGACACCCTGGATCATCTAGACCTTGAATTAGTCCGCAATGCAGCCAAAATGCTATGTGATAAGCTTCATGACTGATGACTTCTTACAGTAAGAGAGTATTTCTGCTTAGAGTTGCCTTCATTCTTAAAAGCATATTGCTGCATCACTTTTATCATTATTTGCTTTAAATTTTATCTGCTGCAAAATGTCTTTTTATAAACTTACCCCAAATAATTTTTAAAGCAAGAAAGCAATATAGTTCATCTGTAATTTTTAGACCCTGTAAATACTTTTACTGACTTACTTGTTATAACCATCACTTTTGAGAATATAGCTTTACTGCTGGCATCTGTCTGCAAGTCACAAAAGAAAAACGGATTAAGAAAAAAATTTACATTATTTATTTCCATTTGAATATTGAGTGAGGAAGATTCCAGATTGCATTAACAACAAGTCAGCATCCATTCTGCTAACACATCAGTGTGTTAGAAATCAAAAACCACCACTGGAAATTCAATGTAGACACTTACAGGAAGTAAAAGGTACATCATCCCTACAGCATCAATTATGTAAAATACTTTTATTACTTTTCAATCTACCATATAACTTATGAACAGCATGAATGCGCTATTTCTGTAGTGTGTAGTCTCAGAAGAATGCCATCATTTTCAGGGCTCTTAGCTGTCACAGCTGAACTCACATGTTCAGACAAAAAGAATGATAAACGACAGAAATCAGACATCATTTACAGGATTCAAGTAATGATGTCAGGAGATACAAACTTTCCCTGTTTGAACCTCTTGCGACCCAGGAGAAAAACAAAAACTGTACTGAGGCGTTTTTTTCATCCTGACTGTTCTGGTCTCCTAAGTCTTCAAGTACTAGCTAAAGCTCCCATTAAAACAGATTGAGCAAACTACTAATAATTCAGCCAAACATCAGATAACCTGAGGCAGAAGTATTAACTTGCAGTAGTATAACTCTATTGAATTATGACAGATTGAAGAAGTTTAAAAAATATTTCTTTTTAGAAAATCTGCTGTGGCACTTGATCTATGTTATCTTGCATTCATCTGCAGCAAATGAAGATTATACTCTTAATAGACACAAAACAGCATTCACCCACTTTTCCACAGATGAACAGGCAAGGTTATGTATTTTATTTAGCTGTGTACCACTGCTGAAGGAGAAAACAAGAGGAGCTGTGACTTACGCTTTCGCTCTTCAGAAAAGTAACTTGTCTTAAAGGCAAGTTTGACGTCCCTTCTGTCTTAAGTCAAGAGAAATTATGACCAACAGCAATAAAAAGTTTCTTAACATGTTTTCAGCCTCCTCAATAGTGCTTTGTGTGAGGAGACCCTGAAGAGGAAAAAAGGACGATGCCTGTAGAGTTTCAGTAAATGGCAGAAAGGTAGACTAGGAAGTTCAAAGATTTATAGCTACAGAATAATGTAGGTTGGCAGTGACAACTTTAGGTCACCCGGGTGAACTGCCTACTCAAAGCAGGATCAGGTTTTGCTTCAGGCAAACTTCTAGTTGCATCTTAAATATTTACAAGGATGAAGATTTCACAGCATCTCTGGGCTACCTGTTCCCATATTTGATCATGCTTACTGCATTTTTTTTTCTTACTACCTGATCAAAGTTTCTTTGTGGCAACTTTTGTACACTATTTCTTGTCCTATTCCTCTTTATCTCTAAAAGCTCTCAGAATGCCTACACTTGGCACAGGGACAACAACTACAGGAGAACAAAACAACTAAGCTACAATGATTAAATGAAGAAATTAGACCAAAGTGAAAAAGCATACAAAGTCATATTCTAAAAGGTTACTAGGTAATTTCAGTTTTGTTTCCTGAAAGAAAACAAAGTTTACATAGCTCTGAATGGCTAATGGGTATTTGTCTCAAGATTATCACTTGGAATGTATGCCACTCCAGTTTATGGTTATGAAAATGCAGTCTTATCACAAACAATTAAAAGAAATCATACAAGAGCACCACAAAAATCAAAAAATTACAGTAAAAATAGCTAAGCATCTGCACTAGGAATAATGAACAAGCTCTGGGGTAATAAAGGGCTGCTGGGGTGACCTCTGTATGAAGAAGTCAGGACTGCCCTTACTGTGCCAGTCAGTCACTTCCAGCCAGCTCCGCAACAAACGAACCAACCCACCCCACACGAGAACTTCAATCAGAGGAGCCTATGGTGCTTCTGAGAAAGCAGGAGATGGAGATAAGAGAGGGGATACTGGAGAAAGTATGACTCTAACGGGGCTGTGGCCAGTGGAGAAACCCCTGCTGAAGCACTGGGCAAGAAACAAGACGCAGCAGAAGGCCTGACGCACATACCCTGTGCTGCCATCACCTCATTGAAGGGACAGAACGTGACGAGCAGCCTGGAGACTGCAGAGCAGGGAAGAGAGATGTCTGACAGAGAAGCTGAATGCTGTTTCTTAAAGTGTTCATTTGCTTTTTTTTATTTCTCAGCACCAGAATAAATAAGTAAAACTTCATGTAAATTGACATACTAAATTAAATAAAATTCCCCAACTCAAAACTGTTTTGCTGCCTGCAATGGCACTTCAAACTATCACAAGCCCTCTAAACTCTCCCGTGTAGTCTTGTTATTCAAGAGAATATTCAAGTATAGAGAATTAGCATTTAAGAGCAAAACACAGGATAAAATCCAGATGGACAAATGCAAACGTGTCAAGAGCATGCATAGTCTTGAATGCAATGCTTATGCTGGCATCAAAACCTTCATGCTAAATTCTGTATCATATTTGATATTTTACAACTGAGAAAGAACTTTCACAACTCCCTGAAAACAAACGAAAAAGTTGAAATTCCACTTTCAACTGAAAAGCAGAAAATATCAAGGAACTAACTCAGGTATTAAATGCATAAATGTACTTAACCTACACCAAAGACCATTAAACAGTACATGAAAAGCATTTCAATACAGTCACCAAAATACAGTGAAGTACTGTTGTACTAGCCTTTACTGCACGTAGAATTTAATACATTACAGCATGTTTTAAATGCACTAAGTCAAAATTATTAATTTCACTGCAGTCTCTCTCTGTTGGCAAGACACTAGCATTTCTAAGCAGATCCTTTAGATAATCCAACCAGCTATCCACACAGCTAATCCACACAGCTATCCATACTCTTCCTGGTTCCGGTAATCCCAGCAAATGGATAATCACTAAATTTACCTTGGTTCGACTATAGACACATATAGAAAAATAAAAATCCCACAGACACATAGGAATTTGAGCATGGCAACACTTTCTACTCTGTATTATTTCTGTTAAAAAAGCACCAGATCAGACTTCTAACGTTAAAGCCAAGTCCTAATTATATTCCAAACCATATCAAGAATTTAATAATATAATTTCCCTACCCCAAACATGAGTATGAACATAGATGTAACTAAAACAAACTGAAATTCACTGTACGAGAATATCCTAAATGCTCAGTGAATTTTCATTTTTCCTTCTGAACAAATTTGTTATAGTCTGGTATCTCCAACACAACATTTAAGAAATTTCTGAGAGGGAAGAGAAATGAGTAGTCTGTTGGGACAAAAGTATTCCAATTTCTTCAAAGTTACTAATCATACATAAGATAACAAGTTAAGAGTATGTAGGTACTTCTTAATTACTTGATTTGGCAGTCAAAAATAATACGCTGGTTTTACCCTGTTTCAAGAGCCAGAACAGTCCTGGCAAGATGTAACTCAAACACTGGGAAAAAATATTTTAGTATTAAACAACTGGCAAAACATTTTAGAAATTCCTATAATACCCCTTTTTATCTTCAGTTTTACAAACAAAATTTATACACATTTCCTACAGCAAATGTAGTCTAATGGAGTATCAGTTAACTCTCATAATATTTTCAATCTGCTATTAAAAATAAGCTTGAGATTGCCAAACAAATGGAACTAAAAATAGTAAATTAACTAAAACTGCATGTACACTGAGGAATAAAGATAAGTTGAACTCACTTTGGGTTGTTTTATTAGGTCAACTAAATCCTTTACTTGATGTCGTAGCAGATTTTGACATTTCCACATTTCATTCAATGCTCTAAAAATAGAAAAAAATTTACAGAAATGTCAGAATTATCTATTCAGTGAATAACACCTTCCAAAACAAGTCTTTACAGCCTTGTCAATTTCAGACTCAGAAATGTACTTATCACCTGAACTTTCACACCTGTGTGAGCAAAGGTTAAATGTTTCCTAGTAGGATAACATGGAAAATTTACTTAGTCATATTAGACTGAAACAAAGTGAGATTCTGAAGCAAGTTTTATTTCAGATGCTCATCTACACTGCCTTTCGAAGAAGGAAGTAACTAATCTCTGGTCCATTAAGAACTCATTTTTACAAGCCTGAAATCACTCTTCTAAAAACATTCCAAGTAGGTTAAAGCAGATGTTCAAGATTTTTATCACCAAAACAATGTTTTTCTCACAGACAGGAAGCAGCTACTAGATGAATAAATTGTGAAAAGTGGACATGATTAAGCTTCTAAGAGACGCATGAAAGATACTCAGCAAAATAGAAAATTAGCACACCTTCCAGGAATAGTAAGCCATATAAATAAAGGTATCAGCCGCATTTAAAAAACTTACAGAATCCTCAAGTAAAAAATTCAGTTATATATAAATAAGTGAACAAGCTATGTTTTTAAAATGAGTACTGCTGCATACAAAAACTGTGGAATTCAGAAGTTACTTGCTGCCTGAAGTAACAAGTACTGAAAAGAATGCATTCTGCATTTTCATTTAGCCTACACTAAGAATTACTGGATGGAACAGTAACTTTTTACTTTTAATATACTATTCATAATTGTAGTTTTTTATAGTTGTCATATCTTCAGACAGGCAATACAAGAAATTCAGGGGATTCAAATATCAGTTTAGTATTGGAAGGCTTTGGGATCTTTTAAGGCATTCTTTCACATACAAAGCCTTTTCTAGTCTCTTTCCTGGAAAAGAAAACCCCTATATTCGATTTTCAAGTGACTTAGTACTACTGCATGAAAAACAAAGTGAAACTATCTAAAGTTAATCCATTTGTGAACACTAGAGCAGTTTAACTGTTATTAGTCAAATTCACATGCAGGTACCCATTTTAAGCTGGAGAAGGCACCTAATGTAATAATAATTAAAATGCATACTGAAGGAGGAAAGACAAACGAGTTATTTCTTCTAATTTTTAAGTCATCTTAGCTGCTGCAACTAGTAGCATATTAACTGAGAAGTTGTCAGATAATACCTGATATGATAGAGATGGCTGATCTACCATATCTGTGTTATCTCTTTGTAGACATAAAAAGACTGACATGCACTCAATCTTCTTTCCAGATCTCTGACACTACTTTTTTCAGCTGTTTACGGTTGAAATGTACTGCATCTTTTTAGAAAACACCCTACCAGTTTATGGTTTTTTCAAAATCTCACTTGAAAAATAGATGCTATTTCTACGTTCTGTTTTCTAATAGTTTATAAACTATTTCTGTCCACTGACTTAGGCTACTCATAACAATTCAGAACTAATTTACAATAACATTTGTATTAAAAATTATTTTGCAAGTAGTAAAAAGCAGCACATACTTCACAGCATTTGAATCCAGAGTTGCATAAAGGTAATACAAACACTTCATTCGTTCATTTGTCTCCAAGTTATGAGGGACCATGTACTGAGCAAAAATGCGTTCAACAAGTAACCTGAAAGACAGGATTAAGAAATTTAAACTGTGCAGGAAGAATATGGCCTGGAATTGTTGAAACATCAATTCAAAAATTCTCAGACCTATCTAGACATCAGTTGTTGCATAAAAATATGGGGATATTCAAAAACCTAAAGGTCAAGTTATCTGACATAACTCAGCATAAATTTAACAGAAATTTATCATTACAAAAATGCAATATTAATGCTGGCAGTAGGAGATTTAACAGATGACATTATCAAAATCAGATGTATTAATCTAGAAGAAATCAAACAATTTTGGAGAAAGATATTAATTATCAACCCAATGTTATCATTTAATTTCATTACGAGTCAGTATTGGGGTACATTCATGAACTGACCCAAATTAATTGGCCTAAAATAATACTACTAATAATAATACTTATAAAAAAAACCCAAGTATCTTGTTGATTATATCACATAAGATCATGAAGCCCAGAAGGAGAATTCAGATACTAATTAGAAGGAGCGGACTTCCTTCCACCCTCCCCTGGCCCCTTCCCCTTGGGCTGACTTTATCCCATGTTTTTGCTTCCGCAATAAAAATGCAGGTATACTCCCAAGGGAATTATTAAAAGCTTCTGTGTAACATGAAGCTCCTTATTTGGAAACAGGAGGAGAGAGAGGTTTGGGCCTGACAGCTACCTAGAAAATACTGAGAAGGAAAAAACAAAAACAAAAACAAAACAAAACAAAAAACAAACAAACAAACAAAAAAAACCAAAAAACCAAAAAACCCAAAAAAACAAAATTCCTTGTGCACAGTTGGAGCAGGTGATCAAAACCCAAACCCAGCTAGTTTAAAAAATCTAAGAAAAATGCAGTGGGTAAGACTGAATCTAAAGATCCAGACAGTCCACTTCCAGGGTACCACAAAATAACTACTTATTTTGAAGAAAACTTTTTGAGGTTTTGAATTTTTGAAAAGACTTGTATGGGTTTGCAATGTCATTTGTATCTCAACATGCTGTGAAGGCTCATTTCCAAAGCCAACACGATGATCTTGATTAGTCACGACAGACTTGTTCCCAATCTAGTTCCCCACGTGCAACGATCTATTTTTCAGTACCAACAACCATATACAAGGCTACAAAGTATGACAGAGGCACTGTTTTCACCACAAATCCAGGACACAGTTTTAATTCACAACTACTGTACTACAGAAATCTAACTGTGTGCAGAGTAAGATGGTTTGCCTATTGTGACTACATGTGCTATCTTTAAAACACACAGGAACAACAAAAAAATCTAAATCGACATCATTTAAGCAAGTTTACTTACTAAATTTTAACATAAAAATTAACAAGTTATTGAAATTTAAACAAAAATCCCCTTTACAGAAGCAGTGGCAAAGTACAGATAAAACTTTTGAAATAGTCCAACATCTCTCACCCTTTAGAACAACTTTTGGCCTTAAAATAAGAAACAAAATAAAATAGAAGAAAACAACACAGGACAACATTTGGCTACAGCTGTATTTAAGATTATGCACTGAATCAAAGTGTACAAGATTATCAAGATTCCTCCTTCTCATCAGCACCAGAGCACAAAGGAAAAACAAATCGTCATAACAAATTATAACACTTAGCCACCAAATCACCCAGCTTTTACGACTAGCTTACCTGTCATCAATACTGTTTTGATAATATATATGCAGAAGTTTATCTTTGATCCATGATATCTGTTTTGCAGCTTCTTTTCCTGCTTCTGATTGCAATGAATATTTCTTGTATATCTGTGCAAGTCCCATCATAGCTTCCTTCCTCACTCTCCACTTGAGAAAGAGAAACAGCAGCCAGTTTAGCAGTTCAAAACTCAAAACTGAAAAGACTGCAGAATTTTGTTACGTATTTCATATTCAACATCAAAATAAAATAATTTATTTGCAAAAAAGTTAAACTGAGTTTTAAGTGCAACAGTTTCTCATTAGGACATATGTTGCATCATATCTATTATACTAAACCTTTCAACACCAGTAACTACCATATAAGTATGCCTCTTGAATTTACAATTATTACAGATTTAAGCCATCACCCTTTCTCACACTCTGTATCTATGATTGTGTTATAGCTGCAACAAGAAAAAGCATGTCACCAAATAAAAAAAAAAAAAATAGGCGATAATTTAAAAAGTTTGCTATCAACAAACCTGTTTACTATGTTTTAAAAGAGGCAGTAAACCTCATAAATCTTACCAAATAATGCAACATAGCTAAACTAAAATTCAAGACTATTCAAATTTGAAAGCTACTGCACTGATTTGCAATCAGTGATTGCAATGATCTATTTATATATTTTATATACTTTCAATGATCTAATTAAAGGCAGGTAATTTACAATAATTGTAATGCATTCCAAAACCTGCTTGGAATTTTTTTTAAGAAAAATGCTAGAATGTTTTATAAGGGTCTTCTTTGACTTAGAAGTCTTACTAGAACTGGACAACTGGAACAACAGTTGTTGTGCTACAGCCAAATTAATTATTTAAATCATATCACCTTAAATAAAATACAGCACAATGAAAAATGTAGCATTATAGTCATGGGAAGAAGCTACCTCACTAAACAGTTTGCTTCAAAAAGTTTTGCATTTTATTGGTTTTCATTTGTAATTTTAAAATCAGTATAACATTTGTTAGAAGTGCTGATTTTAAGAAAGCTGAATAGTACAGTTTAGAATTATAACACACAGCCATTATTAATGCTAATTATGTCTTACCCGCTTGTCCAGTGTCCTTTCTCTGACGAAATTAAGCAGGTGATCATTGACAAGCAAAAGATCTTTTTTAGCAGCAGTAACTATGGATACTATAACATCATGCCGTATGGCCTCTTCAGGATCATGTGACCTTACTTTCAGATATTCTGGGGGAAAAAATGAATAAGTATACAACTTTAGCTACTTTCCTCACTAGACAGAAACAGAAAAATTATGTTCTTCTGTTTGAATCATCAGCAATAAGAAATAAATAGTATTCTCCAAGGTTAACTGGAATGACAGTAAAACTTCATATTTGCTTAGAATATCAAATACTTATATTACTGGCATTATTGAAATAAGAATTATGTGGTTACTTTTTCTCTTAATTATTTCTTATAATAGTTACGCTATGTACACATTAGCAACTACTATAGCCAAGCAGGACTGGATCTGTAGAGTAGAATAGACATTGCTCAAGGACTTGCTAACCACACTATATACATTTTAAGCTCTTATGTCAGGCTAGAAGCTACTCTCTTCCTGCAGACTCAATCCCCTTTGGCTCCTAGAGCACATTAGTTGCACTCCTGTTCACAACTTCCGTATTATCCACAAGGAATCTAGTTCACCTGCTCCAGGAACACTGGACAGTATGAGCCATGTAAGCATTGTAAGCAGGGACAAATCAAGAGATACTTCGAACTATAAAGCTTATTTAGACACATCCTAGTTTATCCACCTTAAAACACCTTTTCTAGATTGTTTTGGCACACTGCTACTTATTTGCTAACACCATTAATCTTATACTATCAACACTTAAAAACTTCTCCTTGTAGGTGTCAAACTTGTTAGCTACCTACTGTCATTCTAGAAAGCTGGCAAATAAAACGGCAAAGTTCATTTATCTTTTTAGCTGTACTTTGGGTTATTTTAAACGGTCAAGAGAGTAGGAACATGCACACAGAAGTTCAGATCACAGTACACCGTATACATCAGTGCAACACTGAGGACTTTAGGGAAACTTTGCAAATTCAAACTTTACTCTGAATGAAATAACCAGAGGTTACTGTTCTCTTATCACTGTTCAATGACCAGTGAATACTTTCAAGTCTCATCTCAAACACTGGCCATTAATCTTACTGGTAATCAGCTCAAGTGTCAAAAGAGCACATTCCAAAATAATGCTTTGCAGTTACGGAGGTTATGAAATGTTAAATACAAATAAGCCTTTTTAAAAAAACCTACTGTTTCACAGGAACATAAACTAAAACAAATGAAAAATACTGCCATTGCACAAAACAATTGTGGTCTCCAATACCAGTGAGCCAGAGAAATTTTTCAACAATTTGACTTTGATAAGCACTGTGGGGAGAGAGAGGAGGGGCAAGGAAAATTACATATCCCTGAGGATACCATTAGAGGGGGCACAAAGTCTTTCTGCAATGTAAAAAAAAAAAAAAAAAGAAATACTGAAAATATAATTCAAATAATCAAAAAGGAAAATATTTTTACCATTCCATTAAGGAAGGACCCAGAACCTTTTGGGTTTTTTAAGCTGGCTTAACAATACAGAATCACAGAATTTTCTGAGTTGGAAGGGACCCACAAGGATCATCAAGTCCAGCCCTTAAGTGAATGGCCCATATGGGGATCAAACCTACGACTGTGGTGTGCCATGCTTCAACCAACTGAGCTAATCTCTGGATAACACTGCAACTACAGGATGACTCCAGCCTGTCTCTTTTTGTGTCCAATTTGACAAATGCTCAGCAAGCAGGAGAGCAATCCCGCACACTTTACAGTCCTTTAAACTCCCTCCTTAGACCAACTAGACAATGATATTGCCTCAACAAAACTACAAGTAGGAGTTTATTGACCAGGGGAAGATACAGTCCCCCCAAAAAACCAACCAATTCTCATTAACTACGGTTTTTTTTAATTAAGACATGAGGAGCAGCAAACACTAAAAGTTTCCATTGATGCCAGTTGCCTACTTCCTACAGAGGTCTTGAATTACAGGCTGTGTTTGATCTGAAGGAGGTGGACCTGTGAAGCTGCGGTCACAGCTATGAGGACTGTTTTCATGTTTCAGACAGTGGCTGTATAAGACTTTTAACACTTCAGCTTTGTGGAACTTAAGTCTCCCCTCTGCACCCTAATTAATAAATGCCAGGACCACTGGGTTAGGCAGACTGTCTTTACCTGCTCCCAGGGTGCTTAATTTCAGCAGGAGTTGGGAATGTAACTACTGTATGAGAGGGAGAGATCTCTGGTTAAGGCATTCTCTGTGTACAATCCCCTCAGCCTGAGAAGCAACATTGAAGGCAGGGACTTTGACTTAGAACTCCAACATCACTTAGCAACATCTGACAGCATTACTTAGGATTACAACTGGCCTTCTTGACTTCGCCAGGAGACTTTAAATGGTATTTTAATGTTATAATAAATCTGATACCTGTTAAGTCCTTTGCGAGGTCGGGATGGTTCATAAGGCAGTGACTTGCAAATTTGACACACTCAAGGCGGATAGGTACGTGGATATCATTAAACCTAGTCAGAAACAAGATAGTGCATTACAACAAAAAAAATTCTACTTCTACCAAAGCAGTATGTTCAATTCTACACAATATCAAATACTTCTGAAAATAATTTTTATGCTTCCCATGCATGGTTACGTGCATACAGCATCTCTGATTTCACAGCATTAAGTAGACTGTCTTCAGCTTAAGAAAAAATGTTCATGCTGGTTTATTAATTCCTGTTCTGAACATGAAAAGAAATATCTTCTCCAGGTACACACTAAAAACTCCCAGGCAGACAAAAAACTATTTATTAGAAAGATGTATGATAATTTTAATTCCTTTTCTGTAATGCTACACCTAATTAACCATGAACCATGTATCAGAAACTCAAAATTTTATGACTGTGACATTCATTCCCTCCTTACACTGTATGACAGATAACAAACAAATGCACATCTAGTCTACTACACATTTCTTCTGAGATGGATCATATCATAAGATTTCCTTTTGAAAGACTAAATTAGATTAGGTGCTTGAAAACTAGTATTTTCTCATTTTTAAGAAATTTTATAACAAAACTGTTGATGTAATTACATCAGACAACGCTTAGAACTTGTCAAGCGTTACAGACAACGCTTTCAAAATTAAATGCATTTTCAAGATATCCTCAAAAAACTTGGTTTGAAACAAATTAAAAATGTAATTTTAGAACACCATTGCTGTCAAAATGCTTATTTATCAAATACATAGATTTTAAGGAACAACTGTTTTAGTAAAAGCCAGGTATGTTTCCAAAATCAAGAGATTTTTAAGAATGCCTCCTTCAATAACACAGCTATTATAACTTTGTGAAAATCTTTAGAGGTAGCAAATGCATAAATGTGATTCATAACCAGTTGAAAATAGTTACCATAAATAAACTGCACATAATCACATTGTAAGACAATGAAGCATTTTCCTCTGAGCCCAATTAGATGTGGTATTTTTTGATGACATTCCATGTTTTAAGTAGTTACATACTTTCAAGCAAAATACCTTACTTCAACTAAGTTTCTTATACTCTTAAAAGTAGCATTTCTCTGAGGACTCTGGTTTTGATATGACTGAATGCTACATTATAAACTATGGCATTTGTAATAACTTCTAGAATTTTTCCTCTTTTACTCAAATCAGAAATATTTTCTTCATAGTAGCCAAACTTAAGTTTCTCCTGACTACAAGCTTCAGCTATGTTTTCTATCTCAAACTGGCAGAACATTTCAAAAAACAAAAGTATGTTTGCAGCATTGCAAATACTACATACTTCTTTTAAGGTACTCCTACCATTAAAAAAATTGAAACTCATACACAAAAACTGTACGTAAAAGCCTCAAAAGCAGTTCTAGCGTCACCTGATACTGAAAATGTCATTTGATGCCATTTTAGAATTAATCCATCATTGAATAGTTTCATTGAATAGTGAAGAAATTACAATAAAGTATGCATTTTTCTTGACAATGGCAATAAAGCTAGTTGAAAAAAATGAACTTTTAAGGAGATGATTTGTAAATGTTCACTCTGCAGAATAACAGATGTGGAAGATGTATTTTAAATTGTTTTAGCATTATCTGTCAGGTTTCAAATAAAGCAGCAGGAAGGAATTCACACAGCTATGTCACTTAAAAAAAAAAAAAA
>VZRQ01001603.1:1633937-1675849 GCA_013397975.1 Machaerirhynchus nigripectus
AAGGGGGTTGCATTTTCCATTCCAAGGGAGGCTCCTGCCTTCCTTGGTAGACACTGTCTTTCAAACCAAGACAACAAAGAAACTATTACATCCACTGGTCTTCTCAAAACTTCCAGAGATGCTGATTCCACCACTTCCCTAAGCAGCCTGTTCCAATTCTTAACAACCCTTTAACTGAAGAAATTGTTCCTAATATCAAATCTAAGCTTCCCCAGGTGCAACTAGAGGTCATTTTTTCTGGTCCTGCCACTTATTACCCAGGAGAAGAGACCAACCCCTCCCCTCCTCCCCTCCCCCCCCCCACTTTGTTACATCCTCCTTTCAGGTGGTTGTAGAATGATAGGGTCTCCCTCGAGCCTCTTTTTCTTGAGGCTAAATGTTTAGAAGCAAAGAAATAAGACATTACACAGATATTCTGTTTCATGCACGCAATATGCAACTAGAGGTAACATTGCTGATACCAGGAGGAATCCGTTCAATTTCATGCAGAACTTGCCAACTTTACACCTGAAACCAAGCTCACACCTCAGTTTTTAAGTGAGCCAGAACACTTGATGTCTTCCTCAGGTAAGTCTATCACGAGTGTACTTCATCTGACCAAAATTTGTTATCACTCACTGCTTTTGAAGCCAACTAAAAAGAAATGTACATTTTCAAGAACACAGAGAAAATTATTCAATTTGTCTTTCCAAAGAACAGATAATGTGTCCCCTTCCGTGTGTTCAATGCATGCAAGATGAGATCATTCTGGCACATCTCCACAACTCAGCTGTTCAGACAATCACAGCTTTCCTTCAACACTGGACACAAGAGGAAAGTTTTTCACCATGAGATCAATCAGCCATTGGAATAATCTCCCCAGGGAAACAGTAGATTCCCCAGTAGAGGACATTTTAAGATCCAGCTAGACAGAGTGCTGGGCCATTTTGTCTAGACTGTGCTTTTGCCAAGAAAATTTTATCCAGATGATCCTTGAGGTCCCTTTCAACCTGGTATTCTATGATTCTATGATCATCTGCAAAGGAATAATACAAATCTCCTTAGCAGCACAGCAGCAATATGACATCCTGGAATACACTAACTGTCCCACTATCTCATAAGCATTACTTGAGTATTTGCCGCTAGTATTTGCCTTCTATTATCAAAACTGTGGATTCAAGAACCATATCAGACAATTTCATAGAACAAAAGCTGGATGTTCTGTGAAACTATGTATTTGATCTAAATACACTTTACAAACTTTTATTTAAATACCTAGTAGTCCACGGCAAGTGAGCTCAGAAGGACAAGGCTCCTTAACTGGGCATATAGAGAGACACAGTACTATGTGCCAAATCCAGAAAACACAAAATCACCGAGTCAAGCTCTGAATGATATGCAGGTCTCACTGAAGTTCCTGGCTATTGTATAGTTAATTTTAATTAACCTTTCTTGAAAAAGACAACTCTTCTCTCCCAATTTTCAATATGGACTGTCACACACGATTTTCCTTTACCAGCCACCTGACCCAAGGCTTCATCAAACTTAGCAGGGTTACTGCTGTCCAGTTTCCAAAGCAATAAAACAATTGGCTGTCTTCAACCATAAGCACTCTTGAGTTTCATTGAAATCACACTCTCTTCTCAACACACTAATGAGCTATTTACCTGGGACTAAATTAAAAAATGTTTGACTCTAGCTGCTGCTGCTTACAACAAAGCTTAAAGCTCTTGTTGGAGTGGAAAGTATTTAATCATCGCTGGCAGGTCTGCATATAGAATGAACTTGTGTTAATCTCAGAAAAAAACACAGGGTAACTATATTTCATTAATATTTTAGAACACTTATCTTTAAAATACTCTTCTCACCACAGAAAGATCTTAAAGACCCCTCAACTCATTTAGAGCCATAAAATGATTAGGGTTGGGACTTCTAAGGACATCCTTCAACCCCCCTCCTGTGGGCAGGAACACCTTCAGCTAGACCAGGTTGCTCAAAGCCCCATCCAATGTGGCCTTAAACACTTCCAGAGATGAAGCACCAACTTCTCTGGGAAACCAGTTCAGCATCTCAAAATTTAAATCAGGTATATTCTATTCCAAATAGAGGTACTTTCTTGTGTCCTCTAAAAGATGGATTATTTGACAGCCAGTGGTACAAAACAGGCATATATTATTTTTTTCTTTTAACTAAAATATCAAAACACACACCAGGAGTAACAAGATTATTACAATGCTTTTGGAATAGCTACAAACTACATTGAGTTCAAGAAGACATCAAGGAATAAGAGTGGTAAGAATGTAACTACATATCTCCTGGAAACATTGTTAAGCTGGATCTTGCAGACATCAAGCATCAAGCACTTACCCTCGAGGGTTCAGACCACAGTGAGAACTACACTACAGATGAAGGAGACAGAAAGCAACAAAATACATGTACATCATCTGAAAAGAGCACACTAAACAAAAAACAGAAACGCAAACATGAAAAAAATGTGGTGTAAATTAAGAAGTACAAAGAAAACATGGAAATGCTTAGGGCTGAAATCAGCCAGCTGAATAAAGAGACCAGAAATTCTTTCAGGGTGGGGAAAGAGGGAACAAAACAAAACAAAAAAGACATCAGTATTGAAATAATGAAATATCAGTCAATGAAGGAGTAGGACGACAATTCAAGAACCTGCAGATTTTAGTGGACTTAAAGATGGGAAAGGTACTGCAATTATATAGTATGAAAAAGGACATAGCAGCAGGTAAGATCAAATACCCTGAATAACACCTCAGCTGCAGAAGTACTGTTTTTATTGGAGTGAGAATGATAATTGTTTGCCATCTGTAGGAATAGGAATTAGAGGCTGAAAAAGGTTTACTTTGAAGACACAGACAGCAAGCAGTAAATTGAACCCTACTTCTCTCGGAAACGTGAATGGAATTACAAAAGTGTTTTAAAAACCCCTCATCCAACAAGTGTAGTGTGCCTGCCTAGCAACATTAGGAAAAAGTAATAGGTATGAACAAGCCACTATAACAATAAATATTACAATACAAAGAGGCCAAAGGTGCTACAAACCTAAAATCTGTCCTCTGTAATAAAAGTACACGCTAACTTACAAGTGGCCCATTGCACATTAGGTCTCAAGTTTAGTAACAGATCACATACAAACGTGGTAATAGTAATCTAATCGCACTCCTCACAGAAACCCTGTGCAATGACAGATAGAATAAAAGCAGTGCAGAATAAAGGGAGAACCAACTGTTATACTGCAGTTGTCCAAGTGATGGAGACACTTTGAAAAGGAAGTCAAAAAGAAAAATACCCATTAAAACAGATAGCTAGCACCAGCTACCCTTCAGACATATGAAGCAAGCCTGAAAAACCGTAAGTCATTGCAGCAATTACTACAAGACATATTGATACATTCCAGTTCTCTGCTTACACATGTCACAGAACTACTATTTGGACAAAATTGTCAGTATATATATTCAAAATATTAGGTCTTTCACTATAAATAATACAGTAAACCCAGAAATAAAACAGGTCAAATTCTCAAGTCATTCCGAAAAACAGAGTTATTGCTTGAAAGACACAAGCCAAAACCATCTACCAACCAAATCCCAAATATATACACACACGCACCTGTAGGTTAATACATTTGTATAATACACTGTAAGTTAAATTACATTTTTGAGGGTTTTTAAGGGTTTTCCTTTAAACAATGCAGAGAAGGTAATTTTTACGTACAATTAATAGCTTTACTTGCCAAATAATTTGGCAGGCCTAAATATAATTTGTCAGTAAAAAAAAAACCAAAACAATAATTGTCAAAGCATACACATTTCAAATATATAGAAAGGATAGAAAATGTTTACCTTAAGTTTGAATTCGAGCTGTGGTAGAACAGAAAGCAAGAGGTGACTGTCAATATTGTATAACTCCAGAATCAAATCAAACACATGCTCTGACAGGTCACTAATTGATGTTTTTCCAAGCATGAGGACTTGATTGAAGAACTGGAAAATAAAACAGATTACACATCAACAACAAGAGTATACATGCAGTCTTCTAAATCCTATGCTAAATCCTAAAACATTAAATCACTTTTAATCTTACATTATTTTCCCTTCTAAAAGAAAAGGGATGGAGGGTGGCACACACAGATCAGAATTCTGTAGTAGAAGTCTTAAAATATCATTGTCTCATATCAAGTATTATATATAAAGGAAAACACATTAAATGTGATGTTTACCCCAGCAGGCCTACAAATAATTGAAGAAACATAACTTTAAAGGCATTTCAGTGCATCAAATATTTTTATAATGGGACTATATTCAGAGTTATTCCACTATTGAGAACCGTAATTTCAAAAGTATTCTAACATTTAAAACAAGGCGGAATCAACTGGCTAATTACTACACTACACAGCTGACAGGTTAAGGTGTTGAAAGTAAAAGCATAGGAATTAATAACTGTTTCAGAATTTGTATTTACAAGCAGCATAATGCAACTGTAAAGCAATTATTCCTTCTTGGTAAACTTGACATATTTGAGGGAAACTTCACACTTTTCAACTGCATCCTCTCAGATGGGCAAGAAGCAACTAAAGAATAATATATATACACCTATAATACAGTGCATCTTATTCTAAATTAAAGACTGTCTTGAAGAAATGTTTTGCTTTCCTGGATACAGAGTTGCCTGAATGTATAAAATCTGGGTTAGGAAACTGATACTGTGTTTTTAATGTATTTCAAGAAAGAAAAATTTCAAAACCGAATAATATTTCTCACTTGCGGGAAACAAATAAGAGAAGACTCCATGTGCGTTTTTCCCATTAAAGGAAGATTCTTATTGTACAGACTTCCTCAAAACTCAGAAAATGTCACCCAGTTTGTAATCTAACCTTACAGATGAACAACATTAAAAATATATTCCCATGTAGCCAACACCTTCCCTAGCAGCAGGTTTGAAGTAAGAGTTTTTATTGAGAATTTTTTTAAATTATAGGAGGTACCCTCCTAAACACTTCCTAAGTGTTACAAGTCTGAAAGTAACAGAAAGCATTTAAGGTTTTCTATTGTTTTCACGTTCCTGAGGTTTTGGATAGATGCCTTAAGACCTGCTAAATCCTCAACTGCTTAAAAAAGAAAAGAGTTACATTTCTTTCTATTGTGCAACTCAAGTTAGAGCATACTCCTCTCTGATCTTTACTCCCCCTCATCCCTCTTATATTACAGTGTCTATGACATCTACATTCAACTCTGCTATAATTCTCAATCCACTTGGTTTTCTTCTTTACTATCTATTCTTAGATTGTTTCCTCTTCTGTGATAACAGCATTAAAATTTTGCTCTATCTTCAATTCTCTTGGCTCTAAATAGTCTTATCTCTTCACTAAAAGATGAATTTTGCTACAGAAACAAATGTGTTTATATATTTTTATTGGAACAATATATATAAATACACTTGGTCTTCCAGTCATTTTAAGGATTGAATCTCAAGGTCTTTCAAGATTACTTTTCAAGTAGAAAGTAAATTATCCATTGCATTTCACAAACCACAAGTCTTAAGTACTTCGTAGTTTGTATATGATAAAGAATTAGACTCAAAAGGACAGGTTATGCAGTGCTTCATCAATACCATCATTCTCTCAAAGAAAATTCACAACCCGTAAAGTTATTTTTCAGCCCTGTGTGACAGTGTGCAATTTACTCTTTTTATAACACAGTTCAGTTACAGAAAGTATTGATTTCCATATTTGTTTGCAGCCTTCACTTACATTAGTAATATATGGTTCAATTGCTTGTGCTGTCCTCTTTAGTAAAGCCTTTGCCAAATCGTAGGCTTGCTTGTTTAAATTCTAGGGGAAAAAAAAAACAAACAAAAAACCAGAGTTATAAGCATATGCATTAATCTAAAAACAAATCCAAGAATTAAAAGCTATCATGTACTGGTAAATGCACTGAAGAAATTTCATATTTTCAGTAATAAAGATAATATAGTAAAATCAAAACTATTCCAAACAAAGCTTTGTAGTCTCCACTGGCATTACTGAGAAAAAGAAAAACTCTTTCCTGGCAAATGAGGGCTTACTTTTCAGTTGTACTTCTAAAACTGATGCTCAGTGAACTCAGTGCCTGCATTTTACTGCTCCTCCTTATCAGTTTCTCAAAAACCAGGAAAGTGATACAAAGCTACACTGAGGCATTTATAGTCACCACAAAAATGAGACTCTGAACAGGAGTACAGAAAGCGCAATTCTGTCCTTGCATCAAGCAACCACCTGTGAACCACCACCACAGGCTCTCTCCATTGTACCACTGTACGATGTGTCTGTTGTCTGAGACAGCAAAGGAAAAATCTCTAGAATTTCAGTTTATGGGAAAGTAAAAACTAAACCAATACAAAAAATTTTAAAAACACACACCCCCCCTCTTCAACATTCCTATCCTTCCATTTGTCTAATTGGGTTATTGCTCTATCATTGTTTTCTCCCTTTCCCTGCACACATTCTCCACGCTCTACTTGTTACATCTTTCTCCAAGTTCTATATCACAATTATTTTTCAAAAATTTTCAGAAGAAAATGCAACTCAGCCCTTGTGATACCGGCCGCAGAGTTAACACACAGAAGAATGCAGAAAAACGTCTTCAATACACAAGAATATGTAGTATTTTAATAGCTAAGAAAACTCTATAAAATACAGTTCCCACAATTTTTATTAGTCTTTGCAATTTAAAAAACCCCAGTATATTCAATTTATAATTCAACAGTAAAAAGGGGCAGTTTGTGGTTGCTTTTTAAAAATATTTCTCACTATAAAAGGAAGATAACTTCTCTTAGCACAATAAAAAGCAAACACAAGATGTATTGCCATATCCAGGGTATTTCTTTACCTGGATATGCTTGGTCCTTTAGAGCTGTCTTAATGAAAGCTATGATTTGCAAAGATGTGGCGAATACTGTCTGAAATGTAAAAAACTCTAGAACTACAGGCTTCTAAAAAGCAGTGGGAACAGATTAACATTTTCGGATAATTGAGAGTAAAATAATTTTGACGTGCCTAGTGATAGAACCAAGTCATGTGGCTGAACTTGAAACACTGCAAAGACTCATGCCTGAAGTATCTGTTTTACTCAAAGCCAATATAGAAGGTGAATAAAAATTCCAATTCTGGAAAGATACTTTAATATTTAAAATACTTCCGGTCTTTTTACAAAACTGTGTAGTTGTTCCATGTCCCAGGAAAGAAAAGACACTGCATGCTGGATTGTTCTTTATGGTCACAAGACCAAAAATAAAAGTATTTCCCGCAGTAGCATTTGTTTTCTGTTATTCAAAGTTGCAATAGTTCAGGAAATAAAAGGCACAAATAACTATAATAAGGAATGTATGCCACCTGCAATTCTTGTTTTGATCCTTCTTGACTTCACAGTTCACCTCTACCAAAACAAAGAAAACCACTTTCAACTGGATAAGAGGGAACTCTGGATCAGCAAGATCTGATTTAGTATAAAGCAAGTCTAAACATCAGACCTAGCACAGCAGAGTTCCAAAAGGCAGATCTGTTCTGATTCACATTAATTACAGTTTCAGCTTGTATCTTTTGCACAGCAGTTCACTTCAAAACTTAATGTTTCCCAAGATAAATGCTAGAAGTAGCTATTTGCAAGCCTGAGTAAGAAGGAAGTGTAATGCAAATATCTATCTAAAAAAAGCTCTGAAGAGGAAAAATAGTCTAGAGCACAATGGGCTAAGGAAAGTTAGCTATTTTTTTCATGCCTCAGGTACTTGATTTAATAGTGCCAATAGTCATGACCCTCAAATGTCCAGAGGCCCCACTTTCTGAAAATAACAATATTAAGGAAGTCTTAAAAGCACATGAGAGTTTTCTCCTCATTTTCCAGCTTCAGGATAAAAGCAGAAACAAGCAGAAGTGGCACTGCCTTAGTTAAAATGAAAACAAAAGCAGCCCAGCCATTACCAAGTAGGTTCAAAGATCTTTCACAGAACCAAAACTATCCTTCTGACTAATTCAACAGTCACAAAGATATCCTAAACTTCCTTCCCCTGAAGGAGAAATTTTAAAAGGCTAAATTCTAATTTAACAAATCTCTGTTTTTAGATAAGCTCTTCAGCCATTATCCTCTTTACAATCTTTCCATATGTTTGGAAAGAAAATTGACATGTATTCCAAGATCTTTTAATGATTTAAGAAAGACCTCATGACGGGGACAATTATCCTAATCAGGATGCCTTTAGGAGCATGTAAGCATCCAGTAGGCTTAAGAGTTTTAGAGTCCTGAATGGGGTAGAGACAAAGCCATCAGTTGGCAACACTGTTTAAAGTAATCATTAGCAATTACTACATCTTGAAGGAAAAAAACAAAATAATTATTGACTGGTAAGGACAAACTAAAGAACCACCCCTGAATAGGCAGAACACAAATATTCTGCGAGATAACTGAGGTTACATTTAACATCTGAACCAGACTTTCCCCCTGGAAATCTCTAGTTTTCTTTCAGAAAAGAATGTTAATAAACCGTGGAGAACATTTACATTTTTTAAAACCTAGGGAGACCTCCAGCAATAATATCTGAATAGAGGCTATCTTGGTCCACCATAAATTCTCTCCTTTGTCTCAATTTCTACCATGATTTTTAGGCATTTGTTGCTGGTATTTCAATCTTTTTATACTTTGGGAAGACATTAACAGTTTTGCCAACTCATTTTTCATACCTGCTTTTCTCTAGAATGTTTGACAAACTCTACTTTTTGACAGAAGAAGCAGTGGCAACCTCTCTGACAGTATGGCACAGACATTCTTGTGTTTATATAGACAATATTCTCCAGCCGAGTATGCCACAGAGCCAAAATCATTTGTTCTTCTACAATGGGGTCACAAGTGATGGAAATTCATACCCATTTTTTCTCCATTCTTTTTTTCCAGTTACCTCCCAGTAACCAATTAAACACAGATTAAAAAAATGAGAGTAAAATAATTTGTACCCATCCCTTAAAAGAAAGAAAAAGGCAACAGAAAACAAACGCATGTCCCTTAATTTTTCTTTACAGAAGATGACTAAGATAGCACCAATCCAGCCTTTATTTTCTAACTTTAGGAGGAAAACCAAATATTTAGTCTGTATTTAGTGCAAATATTCCTGAAAAGCATACATTTTAACATACTATTTTCTTGGAATTTGAAAACAGTCTTCAGTTTTATTCTTATTACCAAAGGCACAGCAGCTGAATTAGTATCCAAGAGCACCTGACAGAACAGTTCCAAGAGATTCTCTTGTTCTCCTAAGGAAGGTAAACAGATACTTAAGGACAGCTGACAAAGAAAAAGCTCAGCTGAAGTGTTGCCAAGATAGATAACACCAAATATTAAGCAAATTCCTAGTAGAGACAGTTAAGAATTTAAGTGTCAATATCACTTTTTTCTAAAACATAGGCATGTAAATTATGTGGGATGTGCAATGTGGGGATTCCCTGTAGCAGTCCTGAGGCTGAAAATTGAACACTGGCAAACACCCAAGGAAATCAAGTCCGATTTGCCTTCTAACACATTGCACAAACAGTAAATTGTTTGCAGGTCTGCCATAAAAGCTTTATAATATAAAAAGACCATTAAAGGGGAAAGGAAAACTATTAATTTTTCTTGCCTTTTCATACTGACTACCTCTTCCCTTGCTTCTAGGTCTTATCTGGGTTTAGGTCACTTAATTTCATTCCCTCTTAATATAATCCTATCAAAAGAATTCCAGTAGAGATGATAAAAAAGAAGAGAAACTACAAAAGGAAAAAAATAATTCAGCATCAAAATTAAGAGTTAAGTGCATGGTCAGACAAGTTAAGCTTGCCATTTTATTGGCTTATCTGACAGCTGTACTACTCAAGCAAGCCTGTGTACACTCCAGCACGCCTCTTTTGTGATATTGATGTCAGCTGCTTTCATTCAGGTTTATATTAGTATGGCTTTTATCCTGACCAAGTGAGATGGATGACAAACTCAAGGGAGATAGAGTAGTTTAGAGTCATCATTACTTCAGCAACTACTAATTATGGTGTACAGACATTTGATAATACATCATGTGCCCAGTATATGCTCCTTATGCCTGAGGTTTTGCAGCCATCCTGCGAGCACCATTGCTTTTTACACTTACTACTCAGGACTATGGACTATATCTATTTTTCATCTTTGGAAAAATATTGTCTTGGTTTAAGGGATAATAGTATTGAATAAGCCTTTTGTAAACTGCTCAACTAATTACTACACCTCTTAAAAATATTCACGTAATTTTTGCATCAAGCTGTCTAATGCTGAATTTCAGCTACTGGAGCTTAGCATCCAGGATCCAAAACTAAAGGAGCTGTTTGAACCTTCTGTTCCCAACAGGTACTTACAGACCACAGGTAAAATAAATTGTACAGACTGAGATTTGAGGAGCTCAATCTTGTTTTACCCAATACAACTTTTTCTACGACACAGCCATTCAGTTCACAAGGTCACTACACATTCTCTCTCATACACAACCTTCCTTCTGGGCATATTAAAAATACACCACTTGCCTGTGTCACTTTCTACAGATACAATTGTTTTATCTTCAACAATCTCTCAATCTGATTAGCTTCAAACCTGAGCTAGTAGCAGATCTATGTTCTTTTCCTAGATCTATTCCTTCCACTCCATCAGAAGTATTTTTTGGTCCCTAGGAAATCTGGGGATTCCCTACTGACCATTACACCAATGTCAGCCATTATGCCATTTTTGATGGCCAGTCTGATTATTCAATTTCCCTCATCCACAGCCCACACAGCTGAACAGTGAAGTCAGCCAAGACACAGGTCTTTTTTATGGTGGACCTTATCCTTAATCTTCTACTAGTTTTGTGCTCAGTGGAAGAGTGGAAAAATTGTCAACTCTGAACTCATTACACTTTTCCAACCTGACATAAGTAGTCACAGAAAATAGTTAGAGGACCAAAATTTTAAATAAACACGATGTGGAGATTTTGAGATGAAACGGAAAAATATTAGAAGCTCCTTTCCATCAGTATGGAAAAAAAAAAAACAAACCACAAAGGTAAACATACTCAGAATATAGTCTGACATTGTGTAATTATTTCAATTAGAAAGCAGGCTACAAATGAGCATCCTATCCAAAAAGATATTTCAATTAAAAGCAGCAGAAATGCAAACTCCCAAATACATTATCTTTCTTAAAATATTCAGTCAGTAATTTTAAATTCACTATGAAACAGAATTGTTGTAATGCTACAGACATCCTAACAGGATGCAAATTCTTCAACTCAAAGTCAATTTATTAAACATGAAACATAAAAATAGTACAGTCAAATCAAGTTGAACACAGATGACACAATGAAACAATAGATTCTTAATAACTGAGAAAACACAAACTGAAGTATTTTGCATAGTCTTGCTTTTTTTTTTTGTATTCCAAAGCTTTACTTCATAAATCTGGACTTCAGCCACACAAATTTCAGTCTAGTCCTGGCACAGAAGTATTAGACTCCTTGAAGGACTGATAAACAGCTAAAACATTTCCAGTGGTGAAAAAAATTACTGATCTATACTAAGCATTTAGCCTTTCACTGTCAATAGAAAAATAATTTATGTGCTATTTATTTACTGAAATTGATGGCTTGTGGTAAACTAGTAGGTAGTCTAGTGTAGTCACACTAGTGACTACGGTGACTACGAGTGTAGGCACACTAGTAGGCATTCCAAAGCATCTCTCAGTTAATAACTACTTAACCTTACACTTTGCAGAAACTACAGTACTGAGCACTTTCCTGAACACAGTTTAGGGGAGGGGGGAAAAAAGCTATTAGAAGTGTCCAGAATACAGCTAAAGATACATTCCCCAGAATCTTTTTTTGTCATATACAACTTACAAGTGAGTAGCCCACAAGATTTCACAGGACACAGTTACTTTTCTGAACTAAGAAGTCAAACTTCCGTGCTTTTTAAACATTGAAGTATCAAACACACACACAGTTCTGTTTTTTCCTTTAGTTCATCTACAGTAGATTTTTTTTTTAACATGACATTATTCATTAAGGTTAGAGAGCCATTCCTTGGGCTCTTCAAAACCACCATTTCTGCACACCATTTTAATTCTATGGCTGCACCAGAAACATACCAGTAACACCAAGCCAACATTTCTGAAATACAACAGAGCCAATTACAAACCAGCAGTCATAACAACTTCTTCCCTCTCACTTAGGGCAGCATCTTAGTTTGACCTGTTGATACAGCATTACATGAATTTAAAACTTTCCAAAGGATTTATGTAATTTCTCTATTCCATTCTACTGGCATTGACAGCGTACAAAAAAACCTGTGTTTAAATTTGTATGACATTTAATCTTTTAGATTACTGCGATCACTGATCCTTTGCTTATGGCAAGTGTATCAGAGCAATGCAACTTGACTGAATTTTCTGGCTATTAAAACTACTTGTTTGCTAAATGAAATCCAGATAATACAAAGACATTCGCTACAGCCATTCTCGTAGTGAGATCTACATATCTGAACATGTACATCCAAGAACAGTAGAACAAAGCAAAACATAAGCCACTAAGTCTTACCTTATGTGCTGGCACTAGATTAACTAACACTGTATCCAAAAGTTCCTGCGACACAGTATCTCCCTCACAAATGATAGAGCTCATTAGATCAACCATGTGCATGTGTACCTTTTGGTTATGACCGTTGCTGAAATTAAAAACAAGAATTCTTAGTGTAATATCTATATAGAGTACAACTACTGTTCAGAGTATTCCCTGTGGTGATGCCAAACAACAAGGAATAAAATAAGCAAATCACTAGTTTTCTTAGAAATCAAAATACTTCAATTCCTTGATTGCATATACCATCATTCTTGAATTTCATGCTCTCCTCATTCACTGCTGTAGTAAGAGGACTGTATCTCTCCCTATCATGAAAAGACAGTGTATTAGAACATCTCTCTGCTCTACCCAGCACTGGGGAGATTTCCCCTGGAGTGCCGTGTCCAGCTCTGGGTTTCCCAGCACAAAAGGGACACATACATCCTGAACGCAGTCCAGCATAGGTTCATAAAGATGATTAAGGGCCTGGAGCTGCTCTCATGGAAGGAGAGGTTGAGAGAGCTGACATCTTTTTTTGCCTTGAGAAGAGATGGCTTAGGAAAGAACTTATCTTTAAGTTTAAATACCTGATGCTGGGAGTAGAGAAGACAGGGCAAGACTGTTGACACCACACACTCAGTGGTGTCCAGTCAGAGAACAAGAGGCAATGGGCACAGGGTGAAATACGAGACATACCATTTAAACACAACAAACTTTTTAAGTAAAAGGGTGATTGAGTACCAGAAGGTTGCCCAAAGAGGGCACAGCCTCTTCATCCTTGGAGATGCCCAAAACCCAACTGGCTACAGTTCTGGGCAATCTGCTCAAGCTGACCTGGTTTGAACAAAGGGAATAGACTAGACCACCTCCAGCAATACCTTCCAGTGTCCACCACTTTCTGACTCACGTTTTTATAATCTTCCAAATTCCTTAGAATTGCATATTACACCATTCAATTTCAAGAACAAAATAAAGTTAATGCAGTAAATGACAACCAAAGCCAAGTTTCTTAGGAAAAAAAAGATGATGCGCAGTGTGTCTTGTTTCATTGAAACAGAAAAAACTGACAGCATGTTGTATTTATACTGCTACCTTTAGTTAAACTGAATTACAAAACTTAGCTCATTAATGCTAAAAGTCACACTGAACAGCTTTGCTAGAAGCAACTGACCTTAATCATACAATAATATATTGTAATTGGCAGTGACAATACTTACTTTATTACTGAAAACAGTGTTCTATACAGCTGTGTAAAAATCTCATTGCTGTCCTCTAATTCAAAGCATATGTTATAAGACTTGACCCAAGCAATGTTCTGATTTGGAACAGGAAAAAAAATAAAAGGAGTAGTTAATACAAAATTAAATTGAAAGATTACATTTAACAGTTATTATTAAATAAGTTATGAAGCTTACCTCAAGCAAATAAAAATATCGATTAAACTGGGGGCTTTTTGTATCTTCTAAACCTTTAAGTTGCCTTGTTATGAACATAAATATATCCTGAAAAGAAAGAAGTACTAATTATTCAATCAACTGCAATTAAACCTTCAAAATAAAATAATTACCCTTTTAAGTTACTAGTATTCTTCAGTCACTACAAAATGTGCAGCAACAACAGACATTATTTCACTATCCAAAAGAAGATCATCTACAAAAACACCATGGAAAATGTCAAGGAGTAATTTTAAAATACTTTGTGTTTCTTTAAAGGGTTGAGAAAGTAACCTTTTCCTTAGGAAACAAATGTTTTCCATTTTCAGAGAAAAGCACTCAACTTGACACAAACAGCTGTAACTGGCTGGCATGCTGCAGAAATCAAGAGATTATTATTCAGCAGGACAATAAATTTAATATTTTTACTTCATATTACAATGAGTTTCAAAAAAAGGGGAAAATAGGAGTAGGCAACTACATCTTTCCTAAGAGTATTGTTGTATGTTCACTCTGTATTCTTTGTGCATTTCTCAGTCATCATGATATTGACACAGATCACATATCTTGCAAAAACTAATAAACCAAGTTCCTCCTTCCTCTATCAACTTTCACCACCAGAAGACTCCTCCAGAAGAAGTCTCACACAGAGTAAATTGAAGCAGGTTATAAGGAACAAATAGTCAATTATTAACAGAATGGAAACACACAGGAAGGCATCTTTTAAATGTTTTTTACATTCAAATAATTAACAGCTGGAAATTCACAACTACTATACTAAATCAAAATATTTAGAAGTATCACCAGAAACACTGTTCACAGCCTCAACTGTATCTATGTTTTATCTAATAATCTAGGTGTAAATCAAATAAATTCCAAAAGGTATAAAGTTGGCATAATAAATACAAGAGAGCCTTACTGTCAATCCTGAAAAAACTATCCTGGAAATAGTCTATAAAACTTTTCTGTAACATATTCGAAGTGACCCTTTCCCTGAAGTCCCCCAATAATAATGCACAGACAAAATGTAAGTATGGAGTTCCTTTGTTTCTAACACCATAACCACAAAATCCAGCCTTAATCATTAAGCTGAGCACTTATTATGGTTCTAGGTAAAATCAAGAACTGGATTACATGTGACATCACCACCTCTTGGCAAAAAAGCACAGCAAACATGCTGTTCAGAGATAGAGCTGCACTGATGTTTTAAATCGGATCGTGACTGTGATTTTGAAGTGTTAAGGATGATCACAAGGATCGCTTTCTGGTTCACACTTCAGATCCCTTACAGAGCACACAATCTAGACTCATTAGCTGAAATTAAACCAAAAGACAAAGGATGCATCTCATGGTCTCCAACCATTCACAGGCATTCAGTCCCCAGGCAAAAGCCCATCTAAAGAATCCCTCCTTTAAAAACTAGTGCTGAACACTAGCAGGTCATCAGTCCCCACCCAAAATGAGTGCTGTCTTACGGAACACCAGTACATTGGAAGGCTCTGAAAAGTTTAGAACACATACAAACTGAGTCTCAGGGAACAGTAAGAAACAATTGAAGAAGAAAGGGGGCATGTGACAGACTAACCAATGCCAAATACAACTACTTAATCTCAGAACCCATGCTCTATGTTAATTATTTCTGTTAAACTTTACTTGTAGAGGTAAATCTCAATCAGTTCCTTTAACCAAGCATCTTACTTGTTATCCTGTAGCTCAGTATGCAATACTTACTGACAGAATGGGATTCAAAGACCCTACTAATTTTCCAAAGAAAGTTCTCATCCCTGTGCTGTATATAACTGCAGACATTAATCAATAGCATACACGTACAGTAAGTCCAACACCTGAATGCTTCAAATAACAGCATGGTTTGAACAAAATAAGCATATGCTCCTAAACTATTTTTTCCTACTCCTGTTTTGAAGAAAGTAAGGTACACTAAACTCAAAAGTACTCACTAATTTTTAATATCTCATGTACTATGACCAAACATTTTTCTCTTTAAGCACAGTTTCCCTTTTTTAAGCACACATAACACGCTATTTGAACACGCATTTATAAATTCAAGACACTAAAAAGGCTAAAATAAACTGGCTGCAACTAAAAGATTGCAATACTTTCACAACTGGACAATATGTTTTCACATCAGACAGCATAAGGCAAGTCTACATCAGAATCCAGACTTTAAAAACAGAAGTGCTTACACTTCAACTTCAGGGAAAATATTTAATTTTTCTCGTGGATTGCTGTCTTGATGCCAATTAACTACATAATGGCTTCATCAGTAATCATCAGAGCCATAGCTCTCACCAGAGAACACCTTCAGATAACTGAAGTTCTGCTACCATATACACATTTTAACATCTCCATTTCAATGGAGCAATGACAGACAGTCCTTCTGTTCAAGTAATTTTCAATTGATACATATAAGTGATTAGATTATCTTCCCACCAGATATCAGATTTGGGTTCTAAGCTTTACATGGACTAAGGAGGGCTCAAAGTTAGAAGTTTCCAGATCCCAGAAGAGGAAACCTACTTCAGCTCTGGTTTTATTCCACTCATGGTATTTTCCACCCATTATCAAAGCTCTTTCAACGATCAGCAAGGAACGGAAGATTTATACTGATGATACACATAAAAGAGGGAAATCTGAGATTCTGATCCCTTTCCTCAGCATCTCACTTGCAAAATATGTAAGTTACAAAGAGATCCACTGAGTCTGAAGCAAGGGCAAAAACTTAAATCTTTTCCTCTCAAGAAATTAATCCTTTTCAGCACTCCCCTTTGCCATTTTTAACTTTGGTGTTAAACACACAAGAATAGACTCAGCTGCAGTACGGATTTGATAGTAAATACGGGGTAAAAATAGTGCCAAAATATTACCCAAGAGGAAGCATTCTTCCTCTTACCTCTGTCATAAAGTGGAGGGAACTCTTCGACATTTCTATCAGAGCTTGTCCTGCAACCACAAAAGCTGTGTTCAGAGGAAATGGGTTTGCAAAAACCTACCCCAGCAGCCCTAGGCAAAGGTCCCTATTGTTCGGCTTTTCTTTATTTCTCCAAATGTGTTTAGAAAACCGCATCAAGAAACTGAATTCTGAAATCTGCATAGATTACAGAACTTAATGCTGGCAGTGGAAGTCCCTCAACCATTCAGAGCTCTGTCCAAGCAGTGGCTGTAGTATTCTTATACTTCAGGTATGAGATGAGTACTGGTACACTAAGAAATCCAAAGCTTAGTAGCATTTAGTAGCTCAAATACTGTAAAGAGGAAGTTAGTTTGCCCAACTCAGAAAGAGAGGAATTAAAACTCTAAGCCTAACAAGCAAATGAAAACACATACTCAAAACTGAAGTAGAAATCAGGACACCTAAAAACCAGATTTAAATACAGCATAGTAGAGAAAGCTAGTATTTTTCTCCAGTTGATGATGGTGCAATCAACAAGTAAGGTAAATAGATGTTGTACCTCTGATTACACACTAACTCAGAATAAAGAAAACAGAGCTAAGAAAAATCCCTAGATATCTCTCTAGTATGTCTGTTAACAAAAGATGCACTACTGCAGTTGAAACTGCACTGTTTCCCTAATTAGGAAGCACTGCTGGTACAACCACTAGATGAGAAATTGAGTGATTTCCTCTTAAGTGATAATAGATAGACCGTTCACCACAACCATCTTTTTATCCTACTGTGGAATAAACAAAGACCAAACCAAACTAAACAAAAAAGATCACACATGCTCCTAAATCAGGGAGACAAAAAAGCACGCATTTTTCAGTGTTACTTTCATCTGTTTTTTTGTAGATTTTCCCAATACCTCACTTCATTACTCTAGATTCTGACTGCGCAAGGGAAACAGTTTGATTTTGCAAGTTGGAAACAAGGTTAGATTTCTACTAAAAAAAGTTTAAAAACCCGCAAAACAATATAATTTTTTTTTCTGAAACAGATGGGGCAGATCTGTACTTCCTTTTCAAACCTGACATTTCTCTATCAACCATCTCCATCTAGTGGGATCAGTGATGTTTGTAATCACAGAATTTTCCAAGTCACATCAAAAAATCATTAAACTCTGTACAAAAGTACTTTATCTTTGTTTCAATAGAGCCTTTATCTATAAATATAGAAGTACCCGCCTCTTGGTTGTTTAACTGGAGACACAGAGGTATTTTCCCAAATGAAGGTATTAGCTATCTTGAAAGAGATTGTGATAAGTTATACATATAATCAGTATTTCTAAAGTAACAGTTCACTACCTGCAAATCCCAATAACAGTTCAATAAAATTATTTTCAATACAAATACAAAACTCTGAAAGTTGTTGGAAGATGTACTGTGTAGCCCTTTATCTCATGGACAACTGACTTGACCAATCATATCCCAAAATCAAGCGAAGGCTTTGAACTGCTTAGGCTGAACCAGAAATAAAGGGAGGAGAAAAAAGCCAGTCATGACCAATTATATTAATCACTGAGTATAAAAACCTGGTGTGGAAAAAGAGATTAATTTAATTTACCTTCAGTTTATCCGGTGAAGTGTATGGAGCTTCAGGAGCATAAATTCTGAAAATATCAGCAAGACAACATGCTACCAACAAACGTACATCCTTATCGGGATGTTTGAGGAAAAAATCTGAAGCAAGATGCAAAGCAAGATTTAGGTAGAGCTCCTTTTCTTCTTCAGAGTCCTGGTCCATATCCATGAAAGTTTTCACAACCATCTAAATAGACAGACACACATTAGTACATAAAATGAAATACTCTGTGTAACAGGATCCTTACTAAAAGTTACTTTTCTGGTTTTGTGCAACTTCTGTCAGAAGCATTATTAGCTATGCAGTAGTACTTACTTGAGCAACCAGTGTTTCATTTTTCAGGGTACAGGAAAGACCTGGTCAAGTCCTCTATCAACTGTCCCAACACACAGTCTCAGCAGAACTACTGAAAGCCTAGTTGTAGACTTCCCAGATCTTTTTGAGAAACCATATAATCAAGTTGGACAATTGAAGAAGTGCAACAGCATTCACTGTTACAGCCATTCACTTAAAATTTGACAAACACCAAAACGTTATTAAAAATATTTGTTTCTCCCTCAACTGTTCAGTGATGATTTCTTTCCTTCTATTCTCTTTCAGTTTCAGGTTTTTACCTATTACTGCTCTGAGGAAAATTTTATTCCGTGTACTGTCCAGAAGCAGAGCACACACTTTCAGCAAATGCATATTTAAATCCAGGCAGCCCAGCGGCATGGATGTTGTCCAACAAGACTAAAATGACCACTAGGATTATTAGGATCCAGTTATTGAAGTTACGGAAGAAAAAAAAGAGTCTGAGACACCAGATATTTAACATGCTAAACAAAACAAAAGTGGGAAAATCTATGTTTAGTAACTGCTAGTTGGTGAGAATTCTTACATTTATAATCTTTCTGAAGGAAAGAAATTTACTGACAAAACAAAGTAATCTTGCCCCTCTCCAATTCCTTATCTGACTCACAGAGGCAAAGTTATTTTAGGGAGTTTACTCTTGAAAACTAACTAAATGATATTGAAGACTTAATTACACTATCCTGGGAATTAAAGCCAAAACTCCCATCTATTTCTTCAGTGCAGGAAGAGATATTTTTCAAAGAATAATAATGTCAAGCCCTGGAATCCTATAACACTGCAAAACACTTTACTTTGCTATCGTTTGTTGTTTGGTTGTGGTTTTTTTCCCCCTCCAAAAAATTTACTATAACTGGTCAGGAGCAACAAGCCCAACTTAAAAAAACCCCCAAACTTCTGCAGAATTAGGATCACAGAAGCTATGAGGTTTTCAACCATATGAGAATCCTTTACTAAAAGGCACAGAAGATCAGCAGCTTATGCAGACACAACTTCCATTGCAAGAAAAATAAAGCCCTCCCCAGTCAGGCAGAAGATGAACCACATGAAGTGCACTGGTGCCCTTACACACTAATTAAAGTAACTTACAAGTCAGAATTGTTTTAATTTCTATGAAAAGTAGTCTTTTCATACTTCTTGCAACAAGTATGGATTTTTTCTACTCTGGAAATGAACCTTTAGTGTTTCTTCCCTGATAACATGAACATCTGTACAAGTCAGGACAACAAAGATCAGTCATCCTGTCTGTTGAGCAATCCATCACAGTGTTTAAGGAAAAACATCGGAAAACAAGCTAGTTGTGCTAGCATAGTTTTCCAGCTTCCTGCAAACCAATAGGTTAAAGACTCCCGAGCCTGAAATCACACCCAGACCATGATGATTTATACTCCTGGAGCTTCATCTTCCAGATGTGGCACATACTTCTTAACCTATTCAATTTTCCATTACAACATTCTACAGAAACAAGCTTTGGAATTTACTTGTATAAAACTTACAGAAAAGTGTATTATTAGACTGCTGGCCTAAAATTAATATTTCATTAGATGATGACTTGGTTCTTGTGTATTGAAAGAAACGGTGGAAAAAATGCTTTTCTCACACTACTCATCATTTCCAAGTGTTTATCACCTTCTTTCTGTCTTTGGTGCTAGTTCATGACCGTAACCATTTAGTTTCTATCTCCTTTCCAAATCTATTATAAACTTCAAGAGAGCATCAATACAAAAGGCATAAAATTTCCAAGGTAAGTTATGCTAACACAGAAATTCACTGTGCATCTTTTCCATTTTATTCTCTAATTCCCAATAATTTGCATTTATACTGTCATCAAAAAACAGCAGAATGTCTGCTTCTGCAAAGAAAAGTGCTTTTTCCCTAACAATTATGTGGATTTGGCAGTGAGAGAAATCAAGAGGCTAATAGTTCCCTTATTTATCAACTATTGTTCTTTAGCACCTGCAACTGTGTTTATACTGAAGTTTCTGTACACTCGTGGTATAGCCTGGATCATCCAATCTGTTATAAAAGAAACACTGTGCAGTGTTTTCCCTGCCTGAGCACCAGCGAATTCACAGCCAGAATAAACAGCTAACAAGAAACACAGGACATCCTACAAAGTACTCTTCTTCTGCAAGACAGACCAAGATGACAGAAGGGACTAGACGTTCTAGGCCAGAAATGAAATTAAGCTGTAGGAGAAAAAGGATCAGTAACAACTGCGGTGCTGCATTTCCACAAGCTGAAAAAAATACCCAAGGGCTAACAAATAATTCCTTCTCTTAAGGAACCACTCATACCTAAAGTTATAAATGTTGTCTTTTATTCAACATCATAGAATGCAATATACTCACTAAAGTCTATCAGCCAAAATCCCAAAGTTAGACAGGTTACTTGGGGGAAGAGGAGAAGCAATCCTTGTGCTTTGGGATTTTACTGGTTTTTGTTCATTTACCCGTAGTTCCAACTGACTTAAAACTACTTCAGAAAAACTCCAACTTAAGCTCTTCCATCTGTTAGAATACTTAAGGTTCCTCTCCCACATCTGTTCCCTCCTGTTTCACAGGGCAAGCCCAAGTTGCAGGCATTCCTTCTGCACAATACAGGTCTGCCTTTTTGTGAGAGTACATGGGTAGATACAGAACTGTAGTAACAAAATTAGCCTCCAAATCTGTCCCAACCTTCCTGTACACTTAGGCCAAATAAAGTGGTCAAGAAATTCAAGACTGAAATACAAAGACTTTAAGTATGGTCAAACTATACACACTAAAGTATTACAAAAACTACCTTCATCATGACACAGGCTAAAATAATGAGAATAAAGGGGTTTTTAAACTAACCTAAGAGCACAAATGCATAAAAGGAACGCATTGAGAGGTATCTAAAATATTTCCAAAATTATGACTCTCTTTTAGAGGGGAAAATACTGGCAAACAATAAAAGTACTGACTTGGTATCATAGCTGAAATAAAATTTAAGTAGTATTTTAAATTAATGCAGCTCATTGCTATTTGTGATTTTTTAAATTCATTTAAACCTTTTTTGAACAAGCCACTTCAAGAAAGCGGTAGAAAAGGCACAAGAGCAAACAAGTTTCTCATTCTACACACAGAAAAGGTAAAGCCCAAAGCAAAACAAAACTCTGGCAGATATAAAATACAGTAATAGGATCATTGAACATCTTTTACAAGAAACTTTAATCTGCAAGCAATTACTTGGTTACTAACCTTTAGCCTTCTCACCATCTCTTCTTTAGATATTTTATCAGAGATTTCTTTGACCCCTGGAGGATATGTGATTTTTCCATCATTGGCTCTCGTCTTTGAATGAGCCATGATTTCACGGTTTTAAAACTGTGGAAAGAAATTAAGAAGACAATGTTGCTTAACTCGTTCACGTTTAATCTTATCTGTTCCACTTTGACAAACAAAATCCAACTAGAAATATACCAACAAACACATACAAACACAAAAATGACAAAATATTGTGATAGGTTTCAGTAATCTATACTGTGGGAGACAGCAATGGTTTTGATATCCAGGTAGGTTGTCCTATGGCACAATAAAGCTTACAAGTAGTACACAACAGAAAAAAGCTAAAACTCCTCATTCTGGAATGTATTTGATCTTCACACTAAAGAGATGCAACTAAGAATCTTATTGTACTGTATGATATGTTTCTACCTCTTGGTAATAATAGATCCTAGCTAGCTTGGGTGTTCAGACATCTGAAGTGGACTTTGTGTTCTATTCACTCTTTTGCAAAATGCAATTTCCCAAAAAGCCTAAACACCAGTGCTGTTAAGCGTTACACATCACCAGTTGTAACTTGCCAATACTGCCAGACAAGCAGCAGATAGAGAATGAAATTAGAGACAGAGCAGACCAAATACGAGTCTTTCCTTTATGCCATTAAAGCCAGTTTTCAAGTGAAAGACTGCAGATAAGCAACAGTATCTTCTTCCTAAATTCCAACTGGGAAAACAACTCAGTTACTTAGTTTCTCAGTCCCTTTAAACTAATGCAAATACAGACTACCATGTAATCCACTCTAAATCATGCAGAGTTTCATTGCTGTAGAGAAGGAAGCTGAACTGAAAGCTTTACTTACATAAAAGCAATCAATACAAAAGATGGTGAAAAAATCTAGATGGCATTTAAGGGGACAATCAGGATCTTAGAAAAAGACTGTACCAGGGCAGCTACAAATGACGAATGTAACAAAACAAACAAATTTCTTTGTCATTGCCTTGATATTGTTATCTATTTACCTAAAAGCATAATTCACTTCTAGCAGTCATGACTGTTCTGAACTGTGAATTCCAAGTCAGGCATTTTCTTCCTACAGACCTCCTATACAAGAATCTATGTATACTTTGAATTTATTGGAACTACATCAGAAATAAAAATCAGCCAGAATCCACAAGAAGAGATGGGCTAGCAGCATGTTCCGTAACAGCCATAATTAAAACTTACTGGCCCCCAAACCAAGGTCATTCTACACTGAAGGAGAACTAATACTTGAAATATATTCGTTGACCAAACCCCTCCAAAACATGTCAACATTTTGTATTCTTCAGTCTGTATTTCATGAAAACAACCAAAGTTACAGATTTGCTTAATCTTCACTAATTTTTTACCAAACAAAAAGTTAACACTGGCTTTCAATTTTTTTTTTTTGCAAAGAACATATACAGAACAACACGTTTTATTTTTGTAATTAGGGAAAACATGAGTAGAATGAACATAATCAGATTTCATTCAACAGGCATGATGTGCAATGTACTTCAACAGAAACACCAAAGTCTACTCAGTTTCTGTCATCTTCTCTTTACCTACATATACCCAGCAGTGGAACAGCCCTATGTACTTGCAGTTGTAGTTAAAACTGATAATGACAAAGCTGGGAGGAAACAAAACTCATCAAAGTAACTTTTTCTAATACTAAAATATGATGTCACTTTTATCTCCGTTATATTTCTTTAATGCACTGTCATGACAGTAAGTCTAGGACTCTGCAAAAGCACACAGAAATTGTAATCAAATTTACTCTTCTTGCTGTTTGTCATAGATGTCCCATTCTACCTTTCAGATGGGATGATGGGATATTATAGCTAAATTCATTTTAACAGCTCATCACAGCAGAAGGGAGCCTTGCTCCCCTGAATCTGAGAATGTGTAAAAGCATCAGATGCTTTGTTGGACCAATCAAACTCCCCAATTCAAAAACCAAGCCTAACTGTTTTTGAAAAGCGTGTGACAAGCATCAAAGCTAACTCAAGGGAAAGAACAGGAACTAAGGGAACTGGGGAACAAAACACCATTTTCCACTGGTGGACAGCTGTCAGATCAGATCAAATGCAGTGGAAACTTGATTAGAACATGGTGATGTAGTCCCATTTGGCGCACACTTTGAAATGACTCAAAGACTGAAACTCATACATTACAGTCAAGTTGAACTGTCCAGCTCATATGTCCAACTGCCACACAACCAAGCTTTTAAGCTTCAGTGGCATCCAAGGTCTGGATGAAACAGAACATCTGTATTGTGTTTATGTGGCAAGGTTTTGGTAGTGGGGGAGGCTGAAGGGATGTCCCTGTGGGAAGAGGCCAAGGGGCTCCTCCCATAGCAAACAGAGCCAGTTCCAGACAGCTCCAAAATGGACTCATCCCTTGACAAAGCTGAGCCACCAGTGACACCGGTAGTGCCTCTGTGACAAGGTATTTAAGAACTGACAAGAAGTGCTGCACAGCAGTTACAAGGAAGAAAAGTGAGAAAAACATGAAAAAACCCTGCAGACACCAAGGCTAGTGAAGAATGAAAGCAATCTCCCTGCATTTATCTTGAGCCATGAGCTTTTTCATCTTATTTCCTTCCCTGTTCCATCAAGCAAGAAGAATGAGAGAGCAGCAGTGTTAGCACCTAGCAGCCAGCCAAGGTTACAGACAGGGATGTACACAGCTTATCCCTCTCAGAAGTACAGAAAAAAATAAATAGGACTTAATTTCCTATAGAATTAATACATCTAGTCTTACAGGGTCAAAAATAATTTTCAAAAGTTTCTATGAAATGGCCTATTACTTAGAACATAAGGGATAAAGAACTATAAACCTTCTAAACTTCCCATAAAATACAAATTTGCAGATCACTACCTAAAGTTTTTTATGATTAATGGTAAGCTTTACTGAGAGAAACAAAAACCATTCAAAGAACAGCAGAAAACAAAACCTATCAGTCAAAAAAGAGAAAATTCAGTGCTAAGCAATCCCCTTGTACAACAGTTACAACTTCAACTATTACCTAAATAATACTTAGTTTGTTACATGTCACTGCTAGAAGTTCCTTTTCTTCTGAACTGCCAGTATAACTGTGCATACCTAGCTTTATCAAAATATTCAGTGTTGAACACTTAGTAGAATCTAGGATTTTTTTGGGAGGNAAAAGACCCTGTAAGATGACAAGCATTTTGAAAGAAGCAAATCCTTTGAAATCCTTTCTGTCATCTTCTCTTTACCTACGTATACCCAGCAGTGGAACAGCCCTATGTACTTGCAGTTGTAATTAAAACTGGTAACGACAAAGCTGGGAGGAAACAAAACTCATCAAAGTAACTTTTTCTAATACTAAAAGATGATGTCACTTTTATCTCCATTATATTTCTTTAATGCACTGTCATGACAGTAAGTCTAGGACTCCGCTTCTTTGAGATTCAACAGAGACTAAGTTAACAGTTTTTTGGGGAGTTTCTTTTACCAAATGAAATTTTAGAAGTTCTCCACAATGTTTTCAGAAATCCAGTATTATTCCATATATACAAAGAGAAGGAAAAGAAAATGGAAAGAGCACAAGTCTTACAAGAAGAGGCTGAGGGAGCTGGGGCTGTTTAGCTTGGAGAAGAGCAGACTCAGGAGGGACCTTACTGCACTCTACCACTACCTGGAAAAAGGTGTGGTGAGGTGGGGATCGGCATCTTCTCCCAGGTAATGAGTGAGAACAGAAGAGGATATGGCCTCAAGTTGCATTAGGGGAGGTTTAGATTTCATGCTAGGAAAAATTTCCTCACCAGAAGGATGGTCAGGCATTGAAACAGGCTGCTTAGGGAGGTGGTAGAACCACCCTCCCTTGACATGTTCAAAAGGTACATGGATGTAGCACTTGGGGATGAGGTTTAATGGACAACACAGTGGTTCTGGGTTAACAGTTGGACTCAATGACCTTAGAGGTCTTTTCCAACCTTAATGATGCTATAAAAAAGGAAAATGCTGAGATGGATGCCTTTTTAAGGCAAGAAAACACTTCAGACAATGAAATGCTTTGCACCATGCAGAATGCAAGCAAAAACTAAACTTCAAGATGTGCACTGTTTCTGCTGTTATATGAGGACAAAGGGGGAGATAGATGTCACAAGAAACTTGAACAAGTATATAACAAACAATTCCAGTCCTAATACACAGGAATAAAAAGCATGATTCAATCAGGCTTTGGTTGCGCCAGCTATGTTTAACAGTACTATAAGTTAAGTCTTCAAAAACTACAAAGAAAATAAACCTATTTTAAGCTAATAGAGCATTTAAAACACAAAGTTTACTCTTTGTACACAAGAAGATGATACAGTAAGACTGAAATTGTCTAGGTACTGCTTCTTTCAGAAGCACCACTGCAATTATAACTTTAAAGACCTGAAGTCAGAAACCAAGAGCAAGCCTGTAGCAGTACACTGAAAAACAGTATTTATAAAACAGCATGACAAATTAAAAACTAAGTTTTAAGGGCAGTGAGGTGGAAGAAAGTAATACAGAGAAAAGAAAGAAAGATGACAAAACACATACCTTCTGTACAATGACAACAGGAGAACGAAAGCAGGGAGGAAAAATTGCATTTATTGGGCATTAGAATAGGATGGATTAAAAAGTCATCCAACTCTTGCAACAAAAATCAAAAGATCATGTTTAATGTAAAATTACAATTATCAGCCAGACCACAAATGGAAACAATCATTTAATCTAAACGTAGTTAATTAGTAATAAATACCACTGCCAAAATTTGGTCAAACTCAATTAAATAAACTTCACACGAGTTCTGTACATAATCAGTAGCATCCAATAGCTACTCAGTTCCAGCTAAGTCTACTGGCCATTATATTTTTAAAACATTCAGATGTTTTTTATGTAGTAGATAACTTCATGAATAGCTTAACTTCACATATACTACTTGCTCAATACGGTAAAATACAGATCGTGATTATGCAAATTAAACATGGATTGATATCTGGCATATTAAGTACCTATGCAAATATACTTCATAGGTCAATAAATATCATTAGAGGATGTTAAGTCAATGATCTAAAAGGAGGACTTAAACCACACTCCATTTAATTGTATTTTGTTTGTTTGACAGTTTACATTGCCTACGGTGGTTTAATTAACTGTGCTAATCATTAAGCAAACTGTGCCTTAACATACATGAAGTCATCATGTGTCAACAGTGACTTTCCAGAGATCTATACATGTCTTTAAATACTCATCCTCCAGATAGATTTGTAGAAATCTTACCCAAGTGATGAAGCAAACTTTAGCAAATCAACCCCATATTCCTTTCAAGTCTGTCTCCTGCCTTACTATCACCTCCTCTTTAAAATACAGAATCCAAACATGAGGACTTAGAAGATCGTCAGTGATCAACTTAGAAAACTCCATTGTCATTATTATTTTTCAGAACTTCCACTGAATATACATAATTATTTATATAGCTATTCTTGAGATAATTTTTTAATCATGTATATAAAATCTAAGAAAGTATACATCAAATTTATGTAGGCTAATATATGCACTTTTAAATCTATGTTTGCAAGACATTTTTCAATGTGCCACTGAGAATAACACTCTCTTTATGTTCACAAAAGTTTCAGAAGCTCAAGTGAATTTAGTAAGTGGTTGGCATGGAAAAAATTTTCAATATGTAAAGAACTAAATACGTGTGTTCCCACAGTTCACATCATTCCAACAAGGAAGTGTAGCCAAAAAAAGGATTGGCAAATATTCATTGACACTTTCTCCATAACCAAGCAGGATGACCAGTGGCCTCTCGCTGTCACAGGCCACTACATCAATGATACAAAAACAGTTTAGAAGATGCAAAAACATTTTCTTAATTGTCTCATGGGATATTGCAAGGAAGTAAAATCTTTTCCATCTCATAAATCACAATCTAGATTTCACTCCAAAGCTCTATTCCTTTTTCAACATGCAGTTTGTAATTTCTTTTTATTATTTATATACTGTTTTTATTTTTGCACCCTCAGTAGGTAACATCCTTGAATGAATTAATATAAACCATGACAAATACTTGGCAATCACTACCTTGTTTCAGTAACACAGGATGTAAGAAAAAATTTGTCAAGATGTAATTTCCACAAAAGATGCAACAAGGTATCATTAAGAGATTACTCATAAACTCAGAGAAGTGGAAGAGGCAGGCATCTTTCTACTTCTATAGTATTGTTAAAAAAACACAAACAATGTAACAATTTAAGTCATTTCCAGAAATTCTTTACATCCTGGTAAATTCCTGCTGGCATACAGTTGATTGACAGCAACTGATCAAGGTGAGAAGTGACTTAGGTATTAAAGACTTGTATTATCCAACTGCCACTAAACTAAATCTATTTCCATAATATATCTTCTGCTAGGGAGTTTTAACTTGGCTATAAAAAGCCACTCCAAGCTGAAATTCGGCAGTTTACTGCTGCTGAATAAAATAGAAAACTTTAGTGTTGGAGCAAGGGTGCTTATGTAAATCCAGGTCATTTTTCATACTGATTAAGGTAAAATGCCCAGACTAATACTTTCCATTCTCTTTTAGAAATGTATCATGTTATAATGTTGACTTAACTATCATTAAATCAAGACTTAGACTTAATTTATCCATTGATTTATCCAAGACTAGCATTATCCATCATATCAATAAAATGCTAGTTTCCCACTTCTGCGAGGCAGCATAGTAAGGACTGATACAGGAAGAATTTACAGAAACCACTAAATAAATGTCTTCTGGAATGAAGACCCAGATCATAAAGTAAAAGTAACACTCTCACTCCAACAAATGACATGAAAAGTACTGGGTTTCACTACAGAATGCCATTAATGGCAGATCTTTGACAGTCGATACAGAAATAATAATACCTGTTTAAATTAGGAAATACTTTTTCAAACTTACACTAGAAAATACAGCAAAGTGCATTAAGTTTCCTTCTTAATGTACTAAGTAAGCACTTTGTGGAAAATTAAAGACGTGCAGGTGGTAACTGTGCAAGAAGAGACATCATCACGATGTCCAGAGGATTTGGAAGATTCAGGAAAAGAACAAAGAAGAAAACACTAAGACATTATACCAAAACCAGCACATGCGCACCAAAGGACCTCAAGCAACTTAAGCAGAGTTGCAATCAGTGAGTAAATGATCGCAGGCAAGTCCCTATTTCTGCTGATAAGATTTTTATCAAACTTCATTAAAGAAAGCCTCCCGAAGACTTAGCAAGTAGAAAGTATTTGGTACCAACTTATCTCAGCACACAGCTCTCTCCAGTGGTGTTGCAGACACTTGCAGCTTCCACAAAACGTAAGTGACACAACCTTAATTTTCAGCATTTTCCCAGCTGTTATTGTTATCATTTTTCTTTTAATAAAACTGCCCCTTTTTTTGTGCCATTTATGAAACAGCATTTTCACTGAAACACACTCAGTTAAAAAAAAAATTAGAAACCACATAAAAGAATTCACCATTAAACCATTCAACAATCTAAGGAAAAATAAAACTGATTTATTGTTGTGGGATCTCTGCTTTCACACCTCTACTCAAGACTAAGTAAAAAGGACTGTAGGAATTAAAATGTCTTATTTCTGTGCATGGCTGCAGGAAAAGAAATTACAAAGAGATAAAAACTGGAAGGCAATAGTAAAAGAATCTGACAGTGAAAAGAGTGTAGGCTGACTAAATATGATTTTAATAAAATAGACATCTGCAATATATTTGTCAATTAGCCAAGTGCTAGGGAAAACATTCCTTAGGTGGTCACATTATGCAACCATACTATACAAAATCTTAAGAAAAGACAAACTATGACCTGTCCTCAGAGTGTTCAAACAGAAGTGATTTGGTAATGCACACAACTCCAGAAGGGGGGTCACAGGCAATGTCCATGCCAAAGAAACAAAATAAAGGTTTAAGCTTTTATACCTTAGACTAGGGTGCAAGAAAAGTTTTTATACTACTAAGTGAATTCAAACAATCACTTACTGAAGTTGTAAGTAGGAATTGCAGCCCTTAGGACAGTTCTACCACAAAGACCAGGAAATACAGAAATACAGATAGAATTGAAGCCAAACTGAGATATCCATTGTAAATAAGCTTAAAAAAAAAAAAAAAAAAAAAAAAAAAAAAAAAAAAAAAAAAAAAAAGAAATTGCACTTCAGTAGCTAGACTCAAAAAGGAAAAAGTACTGCTATATAGTAATGACTGCAAAAAAAAGAAGTTACTGAAGTATCCTATGAAGTCAGCTGAATACCCATTTTCAAAGAAATGACAGGTAAAACTTTCCTGTGACAACTGGTAACAGGTATCTTTAATCAGAAGTTACTGTGTCTACACTTACGAACTTCACATTTTTCAAATCAAAGCAACTACATGGGCACCATCCAAAAATTCATGAACCACTGTGGACTGCAAAGCTTTTTAAAGGTATTAAAAAATTAAAGTGTAGTACCCTTCAATTTAAAAAATTTAAATTACTTTTAAAAATTAAGGTATACTGCAAGAGAATAAAAGCAGCATTCTCATTAACAGTGCTGAGCAAAAAACCTAATAATACCACCACTAGAGCTGCACTAATTTGATATCAATAATACTTTAGGAAAAAGTCTGCACGCTAAAGTCAGAATTTCAAAAACAGGGATAAATGTAACTTCTAGGCTTATCATATTACCCTGGGACAATTTATGTTTGATTCATCTGTGATAAAACAATTAGCACTTTCCCTACACCAAATATCATTTATTATGGAAGCATTAAATTGCAAATCATAGACAGATGGATGCAGAGATGGATGAGATTGATATTCAGTAAAACACTGAAAGAAAAGCTTAGAGAAATAGAAATGTTTGCAAATATAAAGACTGCATATGAACATCTAAACAAGAACATAAGCTCTAAATCTGTCTGAAAAAAAATCAGCTGTAAGGAGAAAACAACAGGGGTCTAAAGAGGGGTCCAATGCCTATGTCCAAGTATAGTCTCATGGTGATTTTTCTGTTCAGCATTAATTCTGGGACAAGGTACCTCAAGAACCTCCTCTCCTCACTGAAGATACTCAAGCACTGTCTGATCACAATCTTGTGTAATATGATCTAGGGCGACCCTGCCTGAGCAGAGAGGTTGGACCAGGTGACCCACTGTGGTCCCTTCCAACCTGACCCATTCTGTGGAACAAACAAACAAATCAACTCCCACAAAACAAAAACCTCCAGTGTTAGGTTTTCACCCATTTTAAGGTATTGGCAAGAACTTGCTTGGAATACTTTGTGCAGCGACCAGCACCTATCATCCAGATAACATAAACTGAAAGAAGTGCACATGAAGTCTGATCCATGAGGCCAGCACATAGACAGAGGCCACAACAAGAGATTGTCAGGAGGGTAAGCAGAAGAGAGGCAGAAATTACTATAAATCCCAGAAATACTAGGAGATCCCACCCAAAGAAAATGAACCACCGTAAGACAAAAGCTTGAAGATAAATAGCTCAATGAAGAAAAACTGATCATGAGAGGCAGACTTCTAGTTATTAAATTAAAATTTAAGAATTACTTTCTTGTCAATAACTGAAGCAAAACATCCAAATAGAACACAGTACAACTTGATTGTACTGACATTAGTACAGAGATTTGTACCTTGGTTTCATATGGTACATGAATAGTTATTTGAAAAGCAGACCCTGAACTCCACAAAACATTCATTTTCCAGAATCACCAGAAACACTGGAAGTTCTTAGGATGGTACTCTAAAAGAAGAGAAGAACTGACAACCAGCCTAGATATCAAAATTCAGTAACAATATTACTGGTTTATGGTCATAATATTGACACAGCCCTCTTTTATAGGGAAGTTACTTTAACGGTTAGTGAGGCAGGAATTACTTGTTTCCTTTCTCCAACTGCTAGAAAAGAATGGGGGAAAAGAGGCAGGAATCATTCTTTCCCTTTACATTAACTATTTTCAAAACAGAGTAACAAAAAGCAGTCACAGAAACCTCAGATATCTTGCATTACTTAATTTCATATGACTAGCAGATGTGGTACTCACACAAGAGGAGAAAAAAAAAAACATGCAAGAATGGCATGGAAGCCATGAGGAAAATAAGGGGAACATAACAGGAAGGGGAAAACAACTACAACACACAGACATCAGGCACAAATCAAATTTAATCTCTATGTTGCCCCTTGGGAGGAAACAACACTTGGTATTATTTTAGCATGCCATTTTTTTGGCTAAAAATGCTTTATTGAGTCTAACTATGAAACTCTGTTGGTTTTTAGTTTTGTTTGGGGGGTTTTTGGTAAGAATTAAAATTAAACAAACATCCCCCCCAAGAAAAAAAACTCCAACACTAAGAATACTAAAAAACCAAAATAAAATACTAAAAACAAATAAAATAACCAACCAAAATACAAAAAAAAAAAAAAAAAAAAAAAAAAAAAAAATCATGACTGAAAATCTTGGGTTTGANAGAATACTAGTATGCTACCATAGAAGCAAAATGACATTTTGTAAAATTTTGCAATGGTCAATCAATATAAAGTTGCTTTCATAACAAGTCAGAATTTATATACCTAAATGAGATGCCCCTCCATGCCTAACTTTGCATGTAATTTTAAAAAATACAGAATTATAGGCTTTACATCCTACTGCAAATTATTTGACACAGAATTACTAAAGATCAAACAAAGGATGCTAGTGGGATGGACTGAACTGCAAGACCTAAAAGAAAGCATGGGTATTGAGCTGCAAAGTCGGATGCTGTTCTAAACAACAGTGCACCCAATCCTAGTCAATATGAATTATAAACAGACATTTATATTATAACTGCCTATAGCAATCTTAGTACCAAAACCACATTCAGCTGGGTGTTTTACAAATAGAAGTTGTCTTCCCAGATGGCTTCTATCAGTTCAGCTTTTCTTCCCAGCTAAAACATTTTATTCTGCTTTTTGCAAAACTGTGACAGAAAAGCAGACTGAAAAAATAACTGTGTCCCCGAAGACAGAGAAAGAACCCATAACTGATCACAAAGCACAAATTAGATGAAGACACACTACAACCAGGTGAACTAAGTGCATTGTAAGACCACAAGGACCAGCAGCAGTTTCAGAATCTACTCACCTACTGTAATATATGAATCCACCAGTAAGATCACTTAAAAAAAAAAGCTGAAGATTCTTCTAATATTTAAGTCTTAACTTACCTTTGACACCTACCTCAACACTCGACCAACATGTAAGTTCTCTGCCAATAATACAACTTTTTCTAATACCCTTACAATTATTTAGCCCTATGGGGTTGAATTTTCACAGAATGGTTGAGGTTGGAAGGGACCTCTGGAGGTCACCTGGTCCAATCTCCCTGCTGCAGAAGGGTTGCCTAAAGCCAGTTTGCCAAGGAATGTATCCAGATGGCTTTTGAGGATCTCCCAGGATAGTGACTTTGCAAAATCCCAGAGCAACCTGTGCGGGTTCTTGATTACTGTCACAGTGAAAACATTCAGAAGGAACCTCTTGCGTTCCAGTTTGTGCACATTGCCTCTGGATCTATTACTGGGCACCACTGAGTGGAGTCAGTCTCTATCGTCTTTGTAAGCCACTTTCCAAAATTTACATACATTAGTACATTTTAATCCTGGTTTTGGTATAAACAGGAGCATATGTACAGCTATGTCAACTTTCTTGACAGTAAATTTCCAAGTTCTGGTTTGTTTTCTGTTTTGAAGTTCATGTTTAATATTTCATTATCCTTCAGTTGCAGTTCATCACTAACATTAGGACACAAGGAGATGGAAGGAAGCTGCATCAGAGGAAGTTCAGATTGGACCTTAGGAAAAGGTTCTTCATTGACAGGTGGTCGGTCACTGGTACAGGTCTCCCCAGGGAAGCGGCCACGGCACCAAACGTGTCAGAGTTCAAGGAGTGTCTAGACAACACTCTTAATTATACAATTTAGTTGTAGGTAGTCCTGTGTGAAGCAGAGAGTTGGACTTCATGACCCTTATGAGTTCCTTCCAGCTCGAGAATTTCTATGGTTTTATGTCACATTTGCTGCACCATGACAGACAAACTCATAGTGTGCATCAGTGTGTGGGCTGTGCTTCCATCAGGCTTAGATCTGTGCTGATGTGCAGTAAGGACATGGACCTCATTCTACTAGACTGGATCACTGCCTTCCACTCCCAATGAAGACCTCTCCTCCCACCCAGGAGAACATTAACAAAAAATCAAATCAAAAACAATGACAAAAAACCGTATACACTCCCCACTGGATTGTGTTCCATAAATAGAAACCACTGGGACACAAATAACACCTATAGGAAACTAATCCTTATTTAGTTTAAAAGGACAAGTTTTGCAACTGAAAGGAGCAAGTTTTAAATTATTAATAAATACAGCTGTTTGCACTATGGCTGTAAGCATACAATCATGATACAACAATTCAGAGAGTTTCCACCTATTACTTAATGTACAAGAACTGTTCATGTGCACACTATAGGTTGCTCTCTCCTTATTCACCTAAAGTTAGAAGGTTAACATAGCCAAAACAGACTAACAAACACATCTGGTAAATCCTGCTGACAGCTGAATCCATCACTAATCCACCTGTCTGCTTACAGCCAGATGTTGCTGTTTCTTTAGCACAAAAAGCTGCATTTGTTCACACCTCAGCCAGATTCTCAGCTCAAGAGCAGTCTGTCTTAATTGAGACAGAAAGCTCAGCTTACCATAGAAACAGCTGAGGTTTGGACACACTTCTACTAACTCCACTGCAGGGACCAACAAGTTCTATCAGACAAATGGACTAAAAAGTTTAGGGGTTACAGAAAAGGCATTCAACCAAGAAGCAAAGTTAATGAGAGAGGGAAGAAAAAGAAACAAAAAAGAAAAAAATAGAAACAAAACAAAATGCACAAAAAGTTCCAAACAAACAAACAAAACCCCACCACCATACACCATAGCTGACATACCCTGTCAGCCTTGAGGTTCCTAAAATGCACAATGTACATAAGTATCTGAAGGGAGAGCATCAAAAGGGTGGCACCAGGCCCTTCACCATGGTGCCGAGCAATAGGACAAGAGGCAATGGGCAGAAACCGATGCACAAAGTTCCATCTGAACACGAGGAAGAAATCCTTTTCCATAGGGATGACTGAGCACTGAAACAGGCTGCCTAGAGAGGTTGCAAAGTCTCCTTCCCCAGAGACATTCAAAAGCCATCAGGACATAGTCTCAAGTAATGTGCTCTAGGGGACGCTGTTTGAGCCAGGGGGCTGGACTAGATGACCTCCAGCGGTCCCTTCCAGCCTTATCCATTCTATGATTCTGTAAAGCCTAAGACCTGTTAAAGAAGGTGAGAGAGGAAGTACATGGTACAATGAAGGACTGGAATCAGAAGCCCAGGAGGTACGAGGACAAACTAGACAGAGAAGTCACTAAAAAGAGACCAGAGTAGAAAGGCCAGCTGCAGCTGCCACGATGGGGAATGCAGCCCCAGCAGATCTCAGTTCTTTCCAGAGCATACAGCGTGCAAACACCATGTTACACTGCCCTTCTACCAATAATAAATACTTGCAAGACTCTACTGAAAAGCTCTCATACTTCACCCCACATAAAACTGCTAAAGAGGAAAACTTATTGCTATGAACAGCATTCCATCAATTAGTCATAGATACACAAAGCTAAAGGTTACAACCTAAAGACTAAGAGGAGCACATCCATACAGTGAATTTGTTTACTGAGTCTGCTTAAAAAGGAACGGTGAAAATACAGAAATAGTTGTAAAATCAGTTATTAAGAGTTAAGAAACAGAATTAAAGTTTCTTATACAGTATTAAAGAAAATACACACAAAGGAGATGATGTATGTGATCGTTCACTCCTGTTTTTTCCACACCACTGGAATTCTTTCTCATTCAAAGCAAAGAAGCTATTTAACTTTTCTCCTTATAATTTTATGTGTCCCTTATTATACTCTATTTAAGCCACACTCGGAAGAGACTTAATTTCTTAATCAGCTTTTGTAAGGTTTCACAGCTGTATTATGTCAGCATGCCATAAAAATGAACTTGTTTTCGCAACACTTTCACAAAATTTTCATAAAAATAAGTATTTGTCTTATTTCATAGATGACTAACCCAAGTTACGGACTGAAATTTAAGAACAAGCCACCAATTTTGCCTGTACAGTCAGAGGAATTTAGGACACAACTTTTAAAGTATGCCAATTTATACAGCGCTGCATCTTAAACTAAAGCATGTGTTGAGTCAAGCAGAAGTAGTCTGGGTCTAAAGCCTGTCTCCCAGGAAATCAATGCACTACTAATAAGCTCTTGTGGGAAGTTTGGTTTAAACAGACTTGCCTGGGATCACAAGAAACTGACAGAAAGAATGAATTCCAGTATCCCAAAGTGACACTCAATCATTCAAATTACTAGAGATGCTTTCCCCTTCCCACAGTCCCCTGTCAATTCATTTTACATTTTCCAGCTTTTGGAAAATATGTCCACCGACTTTGATATGCAGCTCTAATTCCTAAATACAGTGGGTTGAAAAAAACCCCAACACATTATAACTAAAGACTACCATAACATATACTTAGAAGGACAGAAATTAATTTTAAATGTTTACTATTTCTAAAAAGAATTTGCAATTTTAATATTGTTTTAAGGCTTTTTTGTATGCAATACAGAAGATTCAGGGGGCAATGGCCGATTAATAAATAAAAAGTTACTCTAAAAGTGCTTTTATATATATACACAAAATGCAGTATGGACAACCTAACGGAGAACTTACTACAGGCAACATTTGTAACTTGGGGAAAACTATCAAAATGTTTCACGTCCTCCAATTACAGATCGGCCTGTCATTAAAAGAGTGCAGAATATTTCTTTCCAAAAACTGTGCATGCATCAAAATCTCTTTTCTTAGTTCTTGGAAGCATTTCTGTAACTGAAGGAATTACGAACTGCTTGATCTAAGTCGGGCAAATGGAAGATGAAATGCATCTCCTGTTTGTTGTCTCTCTGAAAAACTTCCTCACAACTCTTCTGAAGAGTTCATCATTGGCTTATCTGTGCTTTCTTCCATTTCAAAAACCCAGGAAAAGCAAAAGTTATAGCCTTATTCTGACCAGTTCATACTCAGAGGAAGAAAAGCAAATGTACACTTTATTTTATACCATGAATTAAGTGAATTTGTCTCCCTTAGACTTTGGAAAAGCACTGGATGGCACTTGGTTTGTCCACAGACATTGTCCCTCACAAAAGCTTTCACAAACTGATGACACAAAAAGCTACAGTTACTTCCATACTCTTTGTTTCTGTGTTCAGGAACTACACATAATGCTTTATACTGAACTGCCAAATAACAAAATCAACAAAATTAATCAGAGTAAATATCACACCTAATGGCAAGCTGCCTACCATCTCTGTACATTTTCCCCAAGAAAAGTCTTTGAAATTTTACATAGGTAGATGCAGAAAAATAACAACAAAAAAAAAATCCCTAAATGTAATTACAAGTTTCCATGAAGTTTCTTCTGCTCATTTCTCATACCTGACAACAATTCAATTCTTTTTTGTTAAGAACAAAACCTAACACACGTGGTGACAAAGATTTCCCAGAAATCTGACTGTCTTCATTGGAAGGTACATCTATGTAACAAAGCAGTACTAACAGAAGTGGACACTCAAAACTCAAGGTGGCCCAAAGATTACATATGGGAAGTTTTTATGTAAATTTTTTCAGGACTTCCTCATGAACAGTATGTTTGTACTTACTGCAGGTAACTGTTAGGTTTTTGGTTGGTTGGTTTTTTTTCCTTTTAGTAGTTTTTTATCTGTTCCCTTTCTTTCTAAGACTTTCAGAATGAAGGTTTTTGACATTGAATTGAGCTACAATGTGGATACACTGGGATGTCTCAGAGAGAACCACAGGCTGCTTTGGCAGAAGTTGTGGACAACCAACTTCTCAAGAGTAATTTCCAAGTGATAACATTTTAGCTGTATCTAATACTCTTTAAAAGAGCTACAGACTCCTGTCCCCAGCACAGGAAGGATGTCAGCCAGCAAGTCCAAAGGAGGGCCACAAAGTTGATTAGAGGTATGGAACACCTCTCCTATGAGGGAAGGCTGAGAGAATTGGGATTGCTCAGCCTGAAGAAGAGAAGGCTTTGGGGTGACCTAATTGTGACCTTCCAGTACCTGAAGGAAGCCTACAAGAAAAACGAAGGGAAAAGGGCTCTTTTCACAAATGCATGTAGTGACAGGACAAGAGGGATTGGCTTCAAAGTGAGAATAGGTTTAGATTAGATACTGGAGAAAAGTTCTTCAGTCTGAGGGTAGTGAGACACTGGAAAAGGTTGCCCACAGAGTTTGCGGATGCCCCATCCCTGTAAGTGTTTAAGGACAGGTTTCGTGAGACTCTGAGAAACCTGATCTAGTGGAAAGTTCCCTGTCCATGGCAGGGCAGTTGGAACTATATAGTCCTTAAGGTCCCTTCCAACCCAGGCCATTCTATGTTCTATGAAAATGTAGTTGAGGTGACTACAAAGGAAGCAATTAAGATAATAACATTTTTGACTGCTAACTTCATGTCTTTTTTTGTCCATTAAAAGGCATGCAAGTGAAGCATCTCATTTCAGCAGCAAAAACATCCACCAGGATGCCTAATCAAGTCAGAGAAAAAGTACACACAGTTAGTATTGTCTGGAATCAATCTTTAAAGAACAGGGTCTAAACTAGAAAACCCCATATGGGGTCCTGATCCCTGGTTATGGTACTCCCATATAAATGGTGAGAGACACAAAACGATTAGTACAAACGTCCCCATCTGTTCCCAATGAGGTATGGCACTTTTTTTGTTATTATTTCTTGAAGCATATTAATACCTAAGTTCTTGTGAGCTGAAAAAACAGAACTGAAGATCGGGCAGTATTAAACAAGCAGAATGATGCAGAATGTTTTTCCAGTGCTTGGGGTGGGATGCAAAACAGCAAATTCCACAGATGGGGACAAAGTAATAGAGGTCTTAATCCTCAGAACCTACTTCAAGGACTTCTTCACACTTTAGAAAAGGCTGAAAAGCAGTATACATTGAGACAGACAGTAATAACCTTTAAAAAGAATGGAGGTGTTAACATTTTGATTCTTAGAAATGAAACTAAAATATTACTTGTATTTCATTGAAGTTTTTCAAGCTGGATTTGTTACAGCAAATATTCGCATAAACAGCTTTTTTTATTGTGGAATTCTAAATGTTCCAAAGAGGTTTTGAAACAAACCACTAACTTCCTAAAATAACCAAGTTAATTTTCATTCATACAGTTCACTTTTGATATATTTTATTTCTTTTTACTTTACAGAACTATACTAAGTTCTGTTCTTAGCAACAGAAGTAAGCAGATAAAAAACCCCTCCACCTTTCTACAAGACTACATTCAACTGAAGAGGCTACCAATGCAAAAGCAATAGGTATGTAATTTATATACATGCACAGCCTTGACTTGTAGATGTTCAATCTCTGAGGGCAAGAAAAGATTCTTTTTTTTAAAGCATATATTTTACAATTCTTTAAAAGCCTTGATCCCTACCAGGATCTATCAGTGCTGTTCAGACAGTCCAGAGAGTCTACAAATCTGGAATTAACACAACACTTCACCACTAAGGACTGTCACACTAACACATCTTTTAAAAGTTTCCTCAGTTTCCCCTTACCACCTATTTTCAGAATTGACTGAAAGCCTCCAATATTCTCTCAGTCTATCCAAAGATTATTTCAGGTTGCAGTATTGACATTTTGTGCTAAGAGTAAAAACACCATTACTTTAGATATCTGTTAAAAGGAAAATGATACTGACAAGTGGTAAGATAATGTTCCACATACCAGAACTACTTTTTGATTCTAAAAAGGAACTTCTCTGAAGGCAGCAGGGAAGAGGCACCTTCCTTCTACTTGGCATAATATTTGGGGCAAGCAATATAAAGGGATAGGGATATTAGAGTAAAATTGATAGGGAAAAATAATGAGTTAGAGCATCACATTTTCCTTCCATCTCCAATTTTGCATGCTTTTACTGTTCCGCTTCATATTTTCTTATTTGTTGCTCCCATGAAAATTCTCCTTGTGCAACAAGTAGTCTTTATTACCTCTCCCAGTTCAGGTTCAAAGAAAAAAAAAATTAACTCCCAACACCTTTAAATGAAAATTCTTTACTAAACCAGAAGACTCAAACCCATACATACACATACCCATACACCCCCTTACTCTTCTATATGACCATAAATTGAGTGACTGAAGAAAGAGAGGAAAAAGGCGTAACCTGAAAGCCTGGTAGGGAGCAACATACCCCAAAAGAAAATGTATCTCAATCTACAGGAGGTAACAGAACCTCCTGTTCTACAGATAAAAATGGATAATGCCTGAGGTTATGCCCATATTTCATTACTGTGCTTTTCCAAATGCTAGCAATGACTGTTGGCTTTTATATGGTTAATTAAAGCTTAATAATGACTTAGGTGACTTGCTCAATTTCAGCCCATAAGTGAGCATGCCAGATAAAGTCTAAATTCAGTACATACAAGAGGAAAAAGAAGTTGCATACAAGTGCTAAACATATGATTTTCCATTTTAATTTATTTAGTTGTTTCATCAAAAACTGCACTATAGTTTATCCAGTCTGCCTACGAACTAGTAAAAAGGATGCAAGAAATGCATAGGCAAATACTACGGTATAGGATCTATATAAAAAACCCCTAACAAAACACCACACCACACCCAGACACATCATACCCCCCACCTTACAGTAATTACGTTCAACCTTGCTTCAGACATAGACACAAGATGTCATGCAAGTGCTGAAGTACTAAACTACTTTCTCCAGCAGTGCACGCTTTCAAACGCTGTGACGAACACGACACGATACACACACCTCTGCTAAACTACCTTACCTGATGGCCTGTCACTGTCAGTCTTCTTTCAGGTGGCCTGAGCACGGCATACATTCAGCTGTTTCACTTCTTTCTGAGGTATCACTTTACACCGTATAATATTTAGCATATCTATCGTACATTGAAGACATATCGGGCAAAATTTCTACCACCTGAGAACTGAACAACTCCACTAGTTCGGAAGGGGAAACCTGGAAGAATGCACGTCGTCTTACCCTCTTCCCAAAACGCGATTTGACACTCGTTTTCAACTACAAAGCCACTCAAATTTTCAACGCTTCTTCTATTCCATCCCCAGCGAAGAGAAATCAATTACAGCCAAAGCACCTACCCGGCAAGCACAAAACAAAGACCAACACGAGAACGCCTCAGCAGTTGTGTTAAATGGGAAAACACAACGCCTAACTAAATAATCACAGCTCTCAGAAAGCAACCGCGCAGCAAGCAAGCATAAAAGTCAGAATAAGGCTGGCAAGATAAAATCCAGCTCTGTAGGAGCCGGTCTGCTGCAGTTTAATTTTCCAGGACTGTTCACCGTCATTAATTGTTGATTTGTTTTCAAGAACAGATAGTGATTTATTTGCAGCGGGATGAAGTTACGGACCTAAATTCCTGACCGGAGGCTCTCAACGTAAACAATACACAACCTATAAATTAACCATTCTCCATCTGGCAATTCAGATGTAAAATTCATAGTTTTCCATCTACCAGGCGGAGGCAACCC
>VZRQ01001603.1:1676557-1780909 GCA_013397975.1 Machaerirhynchus nigripectus
TCCGGGCTCGGAGAGGCGCTGCCGCCGCCGCCGCCGCAGCCAATCGCCGCCAGCCCCCTCCCCTTCCGCAGCTCGCCCCGGTCCCCCTGCCGGCTTCAAAATGGCGCCAACTCGTCTCCGGCTGCTCCAATGGAACCGCCGAGGGGAGCGAGCGCGGCCAGCGCGGGGCAGCAGCGCTCTCTGCCGGCCCGCGCGGGCAGCGCCCACAGCCCACAGCCCGCGGCCCGGGCAGAGAGGGGCTGAGAGTGGGCCTCGGCCGGGTCTCGCTGGTGTGCGACTGAGGCAAGCACTGCCCCAAAACAACGAATTATTAAAGGATTGCTGTAAAAAAATAAGCAATAAAGTCCCTTAACTGCTGAGAAAGAGAAGAAAAAGTAGCATAAGTCACTAACCGAGCCCTTTGCTCTTGCTTCAGCGAGTGCAATAGTTTGAGGGGTGCCTTTACAGGAAAATGCAAACAGAAAAATGATGTGGTTTCTTTTCGCCGCTACAGATAAAATGCTGCATTTATTATAGAATCATAGAATAAGCTGAGTTGGAAGGGACCCATGAGGATCATTGAGTCCAACTCCTGGCCCTGCACAGGACACCCCAAGAATCACACCGTGTGCCAGAGAGCACTGTCCAAATTCCTCATGAGCTCTGTCAGGCTTCGTGCTGTGACCGCTTCCCTGGGGAGCCTGTCCCAGTGCCCGACCACTCTCTGGGAGGAAAACTTTCTCCTGACACATCAGGACAGCATGTAAGTGTTTAGAGGATTATGATTTAAAAAACACAGATCACATTCAACAGATCTGGTGAAATATACCCACGGCTCTGTCTAGTGTGAGAAACACAGTTCAACAGACTGTTAGCCAAGACATTGTAACTAGTGGTTTAAATCTTTCAGAAAGTGCCCTCAAGCTTTCTGAACTTGCTAATACATTGTAACCAGCATGCCTTATCTTCATTCGGTGTTAAATTACCTCATTGTCTTATACAGACTACATCAGCCCTACCAGAACTATTACATAAAAATCACTTTTCAGGCCCCAAAACTCCCCTTGTTTGCATTTTTTTTTCAGTGACTTATATTTGCTTCACCCCTTCTGAAAAAGAAAAAAAAAGGTAGAGACATAAAACAGAGGAAGATTTGTCTGACAATTATATATTGGGAAGGATCCTGGACTTGGAGTCAAGATAAAACTTTTTGATGCAGGTTGAACAATTTCCCCTCAATTCCCCTATTGCTGTCTGTCTGGGTTCACCGATATAAAGCCTTAAACTGGGGAACACATCCTTTTCCAGCGGAGCACTTGCACGTGTGTGCAGGGATACTACAAACCAGCAGAAAACTGAAACACTATTTGAACTCTCTTAACACAGCTACTGAAATTGCAGAACCCAGCGTACGAGTGTGAAAGTAACCAGTTGGCTGAGATACTGCGTATTGCAAACATTTTGCTTCGTTTTTCTGATGGAGCAGGTCACAGCAGCACCACTTCCAGCGGCTGATCAGGACGCCAGGAGCAGCGGACGCCCCTCGGAGCGGGACAGGGCGCTGAATAACGGGACCTCCCGCAGGCACGCTTCGCCCTCGTTTCCCGCCTGCACCGAGACCCTTCACGATTTGGGGAATCGGCATTTTAGAGGTGGCTTCACTCATCCTTTTCCCAGCCCGTCTCGGTTTCGCAGTAGCGTGCGCGGCCCTCCGGAGGGAGCCCGTCCGCCACCGCTGCTCGCTCACCGCCTTGGAAAGTGACAGGACCCAACGCTCTGCCTACGGGAGCGGGTAACATGCACCCCCTCCCTCTTCCATGCGGTCTCACCAGGAAAGAGCTGCACAGTACAAGCTGTGCCAGCCTTCGCTGTGTCCCGAAGGCAGGCTCAGCCTTCCCCACGAGAAATGTTGCATCTCACATGGAACTGGTGACTGCAAGCAGCCTTGCTAAATTTTAGGGGATTTGCCACCCCCTGGAAGTGCAGGAAAGTTGTGTTACTTACAGAAACGGTATACTTGAGAAAGATTAAAAATATTTGTGCAATACAAATATTTTGCTTGCAGTAGGATGTACAGGGAATGTCAGTGCCACAGAACTTCAAACACCAGATCTTTTACACAGAATCATAGAATCATTTAAGGTTGAAGAAGACCTTTAAGATCCCTGAGTCCAACCATTAACCCAGCACTGCCAAGCCCACCACTAAACCATGCCCCCAACTGCCACAATACATGTCTTCTAAATACTTCTAGGGATGGCGACTCCACCACTTCCCTGGACAGCCTGTTCCAGCGCTTGACCACGCTTTCAGTGAAGAATTTCTTTTCCTAATATCCTAAACCTCCACAGGCACAACTTCAGGCCATTTCCTCTTGTCCTGCCACATGCTACTTGGAAGAAGAGAGTGATCCCCTCCTTATTACAACCTCCTTTCAGGCAGTTGTAGAGAGCAATAAGATGCTCCCAGCCTCCTTTTCCCCAGACTAAACAACCCCAGCTCCCTCAGTCGCTCCTCATAAGACTTGTGCTTCAGACTGTGTGTGCTGAAGACACTTTTCATATCTCAGTGTTTGAGTGACAATGATGAACACAGTCAAAGAACACCATAAACAACAGTATTCTTCTCGGAGCTTTCTGTCTGTAAAAACATTGTGTAAAAACAGAAGACTGCAGTGACAAGGGCCTTTTAGTCCCTGCTTTATCGGACTGAAAATCTCTCCCCTGGGATCATTTTAGTTATCTTTCTCAATTCGTTCTTTAAGTTAGTTGCGTCCTTGCAGACCAGAACTGTGCATTGTACTCAAGATAGGAGTACACTGAGATTTCCCTCAGAGCAGCAAACTGCCTTCTGTCTTGCCCTCAGTACTGTTCCTGATGATGCCTTACATCTCTGTTGCTTAGGTTTTTGGGGGTTTTTTTGGTTGCTCTTGCAGTTTCAGTCAAAGATTTCAGAGAGCTGACAACAGTAACTTCAATATTTCATGAATTTAGACTTCCAGGTTTGACAGGTAATTCTATCCTTTGCCTTAACACTGATCTACTTCTCAAAGCCTATGTTTTTACCGATCCATTTTTGTGAGGCCTTCTGGAGTTCTTTACACCAGCACAGCATTTGATTACCTGGAAGAGTTTAACATCATGCAAGTATCATTCTGTGTGCACTCCCTTTTCTAGGTCATTGATGAAAATCAAAGACTGTTGCATAAAACAACGTAAGTAAGCCCAAACATTTCTGGGAGAGAGATTTGATGACCTTTCTCCACCCTAGAAAGTAACCAAAAGTACTCTGTTTCCATTCTTCAACCACATTTCCAAATCAGCATAGGACATTTACTTCAATTCCACGGCAATTTTGTTTGACAGCTTTTAGTAAGAAAGCTGCACAAGTGCTCCTTGAAAATACAAGTGGGTCACTGGCTTGTCCTTGTCCATGCACTTGCTGACTCACAAACATGCTGGAAGTCTGTGATTGTGTCACTATCTCCCTTCACAGAAACTACACTGGCTCTTTCCCAACACATTGTGTTTATCCATTGGCCCTGTGATCATACTCTTTTATGGTATTGGCCTTTCAGTGTAAGCGGGAACAACTGTCAAGGTATATTATCACCAGAAGTTTCACTAAACTTTTTTACTGTGTCTCTTTCGTCCTTACAGCAACCCTGAGGCATTTGCATGTATGACTCTGTAGGTTTTGCCTTCAAAGTCCCTCCATTTTTTTCACTCATGGATTTGAACCAAAGAAGTATGTGAATACGTACCAACTTCTAGGATACTGCAAAACTGAATAGACAAACATCCTAAACTTAGCACTGATACCTTTATTTAAATTAGAGCTCTAAGATATACCCCACAGGACTGAGCAGGCAAGGAACTCAGGAAGAAAGCTGACAGGTGAGAAGGGATATATAGACTTTCAAACCACCCCAGCATCCCACTGTGGGATGAAAAAAGGTTGGGAGAAAACTGGGTCCTAGAATGACTTAATGCAGTATCCCTCAGCAATCCCTATTGATTCACTATAGTGAAGTATTAAAATTGCCCAAAAAAATCTTATCATTCAAGGCAGAACAAGGGAAGTAATAGAATGGAGGGAGCAAAATCTTTTTGTTTCAGTTTGAATTTTTTCTCCTTAAGGAGAAGAAAATTTTTTGGCTTAGCCATAATTTAAAACTCTGTCGTGGATAGCAAACTCAGTCAGGCTCATAGGAGGGTGAACTAACACAAGGAAGAAGGGAGCAACTACACAGCAGAGACCAAGAGCACCTGCTTTTGATAGCAGTAAGTTGAGAATTTTTTATCAGCTTCTCTACCTATACACATTACGTGGCTTAAGAGTACATTTTTGAGTAAATCCCCCCATGCAGTCATCAATAGAGTTGGATGAAGGGACAACACAAGCAACAAAGAGTTTGAATAGAAGCCAGTTGATGGGGGTTTTATACGACTGAGAACTTCAACTTAAATTTCTAGGATTACATGAGTTACCCAAAATCACTTAAATTAATTCTAGAGTAGCTTTTGTTTCCTTCTATAAATGGCTTGGACAAAATCAAGACAGAAGAGAGAAAATTGAAAAAATTTAAGAAATAGAGGGTGCATTTTCACCCCTTTTTCACAACACTTACCTAAATTACCTTTCTTAATATAGCATATTTGTGAAAATGGTATTTTTGTTTCCAGCATAGATAAAAAGATCTCTCACTTCCGTTTGTTTCTCTTTCAATTTTACTCTAAAACAATTGCATCAAAAGAATTTTACTAGCAAAACATATCAGATTAAATACATGTCATTTATATACTGAGCCCTTCACACTGGAAGGGGCTTTTGCCATGTAGGGGGGAGACTTTCTACTTGCAGGTGTAGTGATTTGTCTCAGAGAAAGAAAAATTAGTTCATTTATCAGTGTTCCTCTTTAAATAGCTGATACGATTATGAACATGAGTTAACTTTGCAACTAATTTTAGTATCTCATATGTCTCTTAAGTAATTTGCAAGGAAGCCACATGGAAACAGTGACTTTAGATGACTGGAATTTTTAGTCTCTTACTGTCTGTGTGTGTGCTGTTTCCAACACTGTCTCCTCGTAAACAAAAATCAAACAGCTGAATAAGACAGTGATGCTCAGAATCTACTAGCTTTAATATATGTGCAACATAAATTCTGAAGTTTAAAAGTACCACCTTGATCTTAGAGCTAACAAGTCTGATTCTACCGGAAGTATCTATTTGTGCCTGTCTTGTGGCTCTTCCCTAATAAGAAGACAAAAGTCATTGAGTGCTATATGGTATTTCACAAAAACAAGCAAACCAAACCAAATAAAAAACAACAAGAACAAAACTAGACAGGATATAAGGATATGATCTTATTCTTCAGGGCGAGGAATGCAGAAAGCCTTTCACTCCACCTACTCATCTGCTTTCTTCATTAAATAGTTAATAGCTACAGCGGGACACCATTAAGATTAAATGACCTACTAAAGTTAAGTCAGTTTATTAAAACAAGAAGCATTATCCCCTCACAAAACATCGTCACAAGTCAGCTGTAGGTGCATCTTTGTCTCTGACTTCTTCTTAAAGAGGTCATTGCCTTTTTGGAGACATGCATGGGAAGAGAACAATAAAATGCTTCATGCTACAGTAGCCACAGAAGCAAAAACATCATTTAGGTTTTTAATGTCCTGAAACTGAACCTGTCTCTTCACTGCACTCAGGAAGTGATGGCGCGTATTTTGCTACCAACCAGTGCATCCTTTTTGCCTTAACTTAACAAATCAAACCATCTTGCTGTCTGATAGGAATAGGTTAGAGAGCCTTAATACACAAACCTTTACAGCTTCTAATACAAGTTTGTTGTTAGGGGTTTTTTTGTTGTTTTTTATAGTTTGTTTTTTATAGATTTTTTTTCATTCTAGTATGACTTAACAGCTGCTTTGCTGCTAAATGTCATGGAATCTTCCTGCTGACCATATTTGCACAATGTATTCCTACACCTTAGCACTAATATAATCTATGGTAGCCAGCATCTAAAAATCACAGTAGTAAGGGGAAAAAAATAGTTCTTCCCTTGGTGCCTTGCAGACAGGTATGACAGTAGTGAATACAATAGTGAATTAGTATTTCGGGAGTCTGTACCAGCAGTCTTTCTTTCCCTGGTGATTACCTCAGTTTGTCAGTGAATTAAATCAGTTTCTCCTCTGAGTTACCTATAACTGATTTAAGTGCTCTCCAACCATAACTGAGATGTAGGATAGGAGGTGGGAGAAGATAGTACATAACTTGAATACTCTTAAGCAATGCCATTAGCATCACAAAATGGGAAAAAATTAAGAAATTTCTACTGTAAGTTTTATTTGTAAAGTGAGCATCTCACTTGTTCAGCTTCAAGAAATCAAATAAAAGTAATTTCAGGTAAAAGCTGAGTGGCTAAAATGAACAAGAATTCGACAAAACAGAGGGGATGTCAGTTTGCAATAACTAAGCATGTTGCACTAAACTTTTGTAGTATTTCATCATCTTCTTTCCTCTTTCTTAAACGTTAGTATATTAAGAATTAAATACTTGAACATATAGTGCTCCATAAAATGCTGGGTATTTTTTAGTTGCTCTGTCCGATGCTTTCTTTCTTCTACTCACTCTCTTTGCTTTTACCATTCCACTGTCTGCCCTCTGTTTAAAGCTACTTACTTTAACGTCCCATTGAATTTCAGTCTACTGAAGGCATTACACTCAGTCTCCTTCATTTTTATGTAAATGGGAGATGCTATTTAGAGAGTCCTGCAGACTAAGCACTGACTGGACCTTCACCTTGAGTGTCAGCTTCCTAGAAACTCCCCATGCTCTGCTTTGAAAGACATGAATTGTTCAGAATCCTGTTTCCTTGGCTAGCTTTCACAGCCCATAAGCTCAGCTTTGTTGTGGGCCAGCAGTTGTTGTATTTTCTAAAGCACTCTGTCTTAAAAGTTAAATCTCACCATTCTTTTAGTTCTGCTTTGCTGTAGTACTTGAGACCTAAATCACAGAACAGGTGCCTTACTGTCAAGAAAAAAATCTATGTATTGTGCAGATTTCAGAGAAAACATTAAATGAAAGGTTTCAAGAACCTCCAAAATAAACTAACTAGGTGTTGCTTTTATTTTTCCCCACTATTTTTATCTCCAAAAGGATTCATCCAGTACCAGAAGGGAATCAAATAACAATATTTAAATTACAAGCTAATTATATCATAGTAAAAAGAAATACTAATCTAGCCATGGCTTAAATATAATTTGCTACAATCTATTGAATATATTAAAAAAATATTCCTATCTCACATAACCAGCAGGCTACCTGAAATTAATTTTTTTATTTGTAAAAATATATAACTGTACCAAAATTCTAAATCTTAAGTTAATTTTCAAGTTGAAGTTTGAAAATAAAAACCTCCATATTATCTGTGGAAATTAGTAAGTAAAAAACTCTTACTGGATTTCTACCACTGAAACTTTGACATGTGATGTCAAACTTTTGATGTGACATTTACATACCAGAATTCCCCCTTTCCATATAAAACCTTCAGAAAAACAATTTGGCAAGCAACAGTCCTGGTTTGTTGAGTAAACCAGTCCTCTTAAAGTTCACCATAATGTCTCCCTAGAGATAGTTCTATTTAAATTCAAAGAGTTATGCAACCGTATTTCTTAAATCATCTTGAAGCCTCACTTTTTCAAACATTATTTGGTAGAGTGACAAGACAAACTATGACCCAAGGCCTTTTAGAAAGAGGCATAATTAAATCTAAGTCTGTAACTAGACTCTTGAACTCAAACACACGCTATATTTAAGTGTTACTAGAAGAACAGTGGTATGAGAAGAAAGAGCACTCTGCTATGTCAAGTCTGACAATGAGATCACAAGATATAAATGATTGAGCTATTATTCCACACTAACCCTTAAATGTAAAAGCCAGTCTCAAGTAGTGCTCATTGGATATTCCCCCCCCTTTTTAATAACAGATGCAGTCTCATCATTCTGTCTATCTTAAATTTACCTGACCTTTTCTATTAACAGGTGTAACACAGGAATTTATTGTTTTGCTAACAATATTTAATTTTTTGCATTAATATTTTTCATGCTGGCTACCTTGTTTATGTTGAGTTATTTTTGGAAAATTTTATCTAAAATGTTTCTGGAAGCAAATTTAATGGAAACCTTTCCATACACAAAAGAATAGTATGATGTTTTCATTAGAAATACCCAGTTCACAAACAAAAAGAAAAGCCACCAGCTGAGAGGAGGTAGGACAGCAATTAGTCATCACCATGGGCAGGAAAGAGCAGCAGAAGCACTTTCTCTGGCAGTAGTTTCATTTTGGTGTGGTTTACCTATAATTTGAAATTGCACCTTAAAGGTTTTTTTCCTAGAGAACCTGAAATCAGGCCCATGCAGAAGAAAGAAGTGTGTTAGTGCAACTGAGTTTGGTACAAGTATCAGAGATCTCTGTATTCCATCTAAAGCATCAACTACACCAGTGAACTGTAAAGGAATCAGGATGATCTTCCAAAGTGGTCAGTTGCCATCTTCTCTTTTTAATTTAGGAAATCAAATGCAAAAACTACTTTGAGAAAATGCTCCATTTGCAAGTTCAAACACGCAAGCTACATAACATTAAAACTAATTTTTTTTTCAAAGAACATTATTTGCTTCCCGTATATGTATAAATTTATGTGATCTGTAAGGTTCAAATCAACCTCAAGTTATGAGACACTTGGAAAACTGAATCAAAATCTCATACATAAGGTGGAAAATTTTCCTTTCACTCTTCTCTTAGATCAGTTAAAGCCAACATTTCATCAACTAATATGAAGGTGAGGTAATACATGTCTAGTAACACAGGAATAGATAATTTCTCATAACTTGTTACCTATGCAATAACACTACCTCACTCTTAAATTTTTACTTCTATGCGACACTTCCACCACAATCACAGACACATGTTACGGGAAGCCTGGTTTGGGTGGCACATAGTAGTGGTACATGGTAGCATTCTGAGTAACTCTATAAACATATGTAAAAATGAAATTATAAAATTCGGACTCCTCTGAAAACAAAGAAACAACCATGATCTGTTAATGGTTCTTTGTAAATATTTTCACTGTTACAGTTTTTGACCTCTTGGACACTGCTTTTTCCTACCCTATCAGCTTCTCCTGACAATGTTTCTAATGGAACTTCTTTCATCATCTAGTGCAAGACAAGGAATATGGGGGAAACATTTGTAGCTTTGGCTCAAGCAAGAGACTTCCCATGTGCTACATAATTCCCACGCAGGAGCTGCTGTAACAAGATCATCAGGGAAAGTGTATTTTATTATACTCAATGAATTTGAAAAAATGACATTAGGGTACAGCTAGTTACAACATGTGGATTATTTAATTAGGTACAAGTAATGGGAGACCTCCCCGAAGTAAATATATCTGAGACAATTACTATGTACACAACATGAAGCGCTTGAGAGCTCTGATCTCCAGATATTACCTTCAAAATATCCATGTGCAGAACTTTCACTCTCTCTAAATGGTTAATTTGGGTGTTTTATGACTTAGCTTGTGCAGGGAAGCACGTAATTACTATTTCAGATGGAAAATCGATTTTTTTTCTTTAGGATTAAGTATTACTATTAGAAAAGAATTGTCCAAGAAGTTGAGAATCTCAGTTGCAAAATATTTTCCTAATATTAAAATTAAGCACTAGCCTCATTATCTTTAGAAAATCTCATGGAAAAGGCTAGAAGAATAAAGTAATATAGCCCCTTCTATTTGCAAAATACTTGTGTTAGAAATATTCCAACAACTTGCAATTATGTTTGCCTTTCTATATCCTGTGTCACTACATTTTTCTTGGTATCAAAGGTCAGTTCCTCATATTTTCTATTTTCCTCCCTGAAAGAACTCCTTACAACAGAAATGAGCAGTTCCTTCTGAGTTTTTATTTACTTCGAAACAGCTTTAGAGGTTGTCTCTTTGACAGCAAAATGGCACAGAATACAGGTCCCAAAGCCATAGCTAGGCCATGTCTAAATAGAGGACTGCTCCCATCTATCAGGAGAATTCACACAATTTTTTCCACTCTGAAATGGAGTGATGCGGTTGTGCCACCTTTATTGCTTAGAAGGTGCCCACAGGTTTCCCAGCTCTGGCTGCAATGCTGGCAATGTATGCTTAACTAGTGCAGCACCTTTATAAAAAAAATCAATACGGAAAAATATTTGTTGCTACGATTGTGGCATTCACACAATACACATCTCAGTGGCTTTTAAATTGGAAGAGCACTCATCTTAACACAGCATGGCAAACCAGGAGATTCACTTTAACAGCTCACTTCTGATCTAGATTAAAATGCTACCAAAACCACATCCGTACCTTTCAACAACACAAGGCCATCACCTGGCACAGGAAAAGAGACTATGCTTTGATTGCAGGGGTAACTGGAAGGAATGTCTAGCCAGTGGATTTGACCAGTTTTCTTTTTACTATTCATGGCAAATAAACTAATTTCAGTGACTTTATAAATCATATACTTTAAAACCTTCATAACCCATTTGGGTGATGTGAAAGAATAAACGTTGCAGGTATTTAGAATGAGCGCATCGCTTAGTGGAGCTCTTGTGTGCACTAATGAAATTTGGGAAACTACTGTTAGAAGACTGGGGGCTTTTTCAGGAAAAACGTGGTTTGCCTTGCATAGCATCACAAGATTTGGAAAAAAAAAAGTAGCCACGTCACATTAAAATTTTACTTTATACATGCAGGAGGGAAAGTTGCAAGTCCATGTTAAGTGCAACACACGTCTAAGAAACTTGGGCAGCTTTTACACTAGGAACAATCCTCATCGGAACTTCGTTGTTGTTCCCTCACAAAAACCAGCATGCCACCTAGAGCAAACCTCCCGACATGCTGAGAACACAACCCCCGAAGGAGGATAAAACATCCTGATTCCCGCTGCCCGGCGCTGGCCCCCGGCACGCCCCGCCGGGCAGGGCGCGCGGAGTGTGGGGGAAGGCTCCGCCCCGCCCCGCCCCGTCCCGCCCCGCCCCTCACGGTGTCACGCGCGGGGTGAAGGGGCAGCGGGAGGCGGCGCCATTTTGGAAGCGAGGGGTTGGCGGCGCTGCCCCTCCCGCGGCCGGGAGCCGCTGCCTTGAGGTTTGTGTCCTCCCCCGCGTGTGGCTGCGGCGGCTGCTGCTCGGCCGCACCGCAAAGGGAAGCCTCTTTTCCTCCGCCACCACCGCTACTCCCACCGACCTGTGCCACCACCGGGCGGGGAAGAGGCAGCATGGGGATGGCGGTGTCAGCGCACAGGAGCCGGCGGCTGCTGAGGTTGTGTGACGTGGGCGCCGGGCTGAGGGAAATGTTCGTGTGTGTGGAGAGGAATGGGCTTTGCACCGTGGGGAAGGGAGGGAGGGGGCAGCTGACACACCTCCCCAAGGCATGGGGCGGGCCGCCGCGCCTTCACCTCGGACACGCCGCTGCCAGCCCGGTGTGGGAGCAGCGCCGGCTTCCCCCGGCTCCAGGCGTCCTGGCGCCGTGTGTGGGGCGCTGGGCTATGCGCCTTGTGAGCGCCGTACCCACAGTGCAAGGAAACCCAGCCAGTTCTCCTGTTTGTAGGTTCTGCCATACAGGCCTTATTTTTCCCTTTGGGAAAGGTATTGTACAGGTCGAGTTCAAGGCCTTGCGTTAGTTGAGTGAACCTTCTGGATGTTTCGCAGGTCAGTTAAAGTGGTAAATGAGTCTGGCATCCCCTCTGCTGGCTCAGGTTCAATGCTTACAACCAGTTATTTACAGAAATGATATAGATCCGAGCTTGTTCCATTCAAGAGGTGAGTGTCAGAAAGACTGCAGTTTCCTCAAGCATACTTGCTCTGCCCTCCCCAAGGACACACGTGGATATGTTTTTGCATGCAGCTTTACTCTGTCCAAGATCAGTGAGGGAAAGTCTTTTAGAGTTTAGCAAGGAAGGATTTTCCTATGTGAGATAGTGACAGAGCAGCATCCTCTGTCATTGGAGATCTTGTCACACAGCAAGTGTTCACATGTTTGCTGTTTTAATTCCACACCAGGAAATGGGGTCTGCTTAAACACCATCCCAGAGGAAGATGAGGATATAGAAGCTAATGAAGTAACTTTTTTCTCCCCAATACTGTTTTTGAGTGGGGGCAGGTCACTTTTTTTTTATTGGTGGGGATAGACTCAGTGATTAGTAGTACTGTCATGCTTGCTTTCTAATGTACAAAAGTGAAGAACTAAGAAGCTGGAGGTATGCATAAAACACGTATATCTTGGGAGGAGGAAAGAACATTGTACCAGTTCTGACAAAGAGAGAGTTGCATGGCCATGTTTCTTCCCCTTCTGACAGTAGCGCTTTCTTCCAGGTACTAAAGTCAAGTGCGGACAGTAAAATCACCTTCGTTGAGACATTTTGAGCTTGAGAATGGCAGGTTTCTCTTCCTTTGGATGGTAGGTGAGAAAGTGCCTTTTCGTGTCAGTTTTGCAAGTAAACATGACAGGGTAATGGTTAGTTACAAGTCTTCCCATAACACTACCTACAGATCCTTTTCAGATGAAGAAAAAAATTATTTTCTCATCCAGGATGAATAGCATGTGATATTTTGTTAATACTTAACTCCTAGAAAGTTGAAATGTTTCAGAAAACAGTAGAATAAACCCTCCAGTAGGAGAAATATGGTCTTTCTTGCTTGAAACTGCATTTATTTGGAGGGGAAGAATTTGGTCTTTACTGTGTACTGGGTAGACTTCAAAATCCAAGAAATCCAGACTAATAGATGGATAATGGCATTTCACAGTGGTTAGTGCCATCTTCCTTTGTAATAGCTCGTCTCTGAACCTTTCTGGAACTTTCTGGTTTAATTCTTAGCATGCAATCTATTTGGGACAGGGATATTTTTTTCCTTTATTTCTTTTTTTTGTGTGGTTAATTTTATAAGACATGCAAGCAAGTGGTCTTGGTTCCTAACAAAAGTCTTTAGTAGTTCCAAACCCAGAACAATAATAACAGATTGCTGTTGCAGCAGCTGAGCCAGCAGCTGTGATGGCCGAGGGCGGGTCAAAGAGCTCAGGTACAGGAGAAAGCCACTGGTGGGCTAACTCCAAACTCTAGGATCACCCCCTGACTTTGGGTGAGAAAAGCTTCTCCCATCGGTCTTCATGGTTCTATGTGGATTCAGTCTGTCTCGTTGGCCACACGCCCCTCTTACCCCTTAAAAGGTTGTAATCCAGTCCCCACTCTGCCCCTTCCTTCTCCCCGTTGGTTGTTGTTGTATTACCCTGCCTCCCTTCTGTACCCCTTTATAAGTAAGTCCAGACCCTCAGCTCGGTCTTTCATGGATGGACTCCTTGGTTGTAGCTTAGCTATAAACCCCTTGGAACTCTATAGGAAGAGCCACCTCCTGGCTCTTTGCCTCTAGTGACGCCTGAGCTATCCAGCTTAGTGTGTGTGCTGTGTGCCTTCACCACACAGGTGAGAGAGCTGGCTTGCGAGTGTGCCAGGCAGCACCGCTGGAGTGTTCCTTGCTAGGAACGCTTCAGGAATAATGCAGCAGCTTCTCCACTGAACACCCACACAGCGATAGATGGCAGTTTTAGTTTTAAGTCTTAATTGACTAGTTCTGAATTACAAATGTCACCCAACACCTGTTTGATTGGTGTTAAGTGAGTTAGCTGAGTTTGGTTCATGTCACAGAAAACAATCCGCATGGTTGAAGTATTTCCATTTTTGTTGGTCATATTAGTAGTGATGTCAGGTATCAGTTTGTGCATTGGAAATTGGCATGTGCTTATCTTTAAAAGATTTCAAATGCTTGGCAGAATAACACAGATAATAGAGAACAGTAGTAACACAGGTCAGAGATCGTTGATGTAATCAGTTTTTCAGATAGTCACGTTTTAAAAGCATGATTGTAAATTTTTTAGGGCATATCATGAAATGTGACTGCTGGACTGATACAGCACTAATTTAGTTCTTTTCTAAAGATGAGCCATAAATAATGTAGCAGTCTTGTTTAAACCGTATTTGTGATAGGTGATGTCGGTTTTTCTTCTGGGTGAGTACATCCTAGTTGTGACCATGGAGGGTGTGATGTCATAGGCCTGAATAACTTCAGCTTTTTTTAAACTTTAGTTAAAAAATGTGTATGCTGGTAACGTATTCATTTTTTTTCTAAGATGCTTCATGCTGAAAATACAGTAAGGCTCTTGGAGTGTCAGGACGAAATCAGAACTGAACCATCTTCTAAAAGAATGAAGTCAACAGAAGGGGCTTGTGAGAAACTCCCTGATGACAGCAAAGGTACTCAGGAGAAAGTGGATGTTGAGAAAAAATCAAATGGTTGGATACCTATGTGTGCCTTAGATAAACAAGGGCAACATGACATGCAGAACCAAGAGAAAATACTTACTGGTGTCTTGGGATCCTTGAATGAAGTTCTCCCTGAAAATAATCCAGTACTTAGTCAGCCAGTTGATTTAGAAACTGTGCAGAATGTAAATCCTCCACTTGCATCAATAAATGACTCTAAAGTTGAAGAAGAGAAAGACCCTTTTATTACAAATAATGCTGATGAAGATAATATTGCAAAAAGCAGTACGTCATTCTCAGTAAATAGACATGAATCAGATGAAGACTTTTTTACAAGCAAAGATTTCATAGGACCTATTTACAAGCCTGCCAAAAGTAACAAACAGGACAAATCAGGCAGTTGCAGTGAATGTAGAAACAATGGAGGAGATGAGAATGAATTACATGAAAACAGATCTAAAAGAAAGGAGGCAAAGAAGATGCAGGCTGTTTCTGTCGCTGTACCAGAAATAGATGATGAACTGGACCAGTTCTACAAAGAAATTCACCAGCTGGAAAATGAAAATTTAGATACTAATCTTCAGGAAAAAGAAACTGAAATTTCTCAGGAACAACACTCTCCATTGAACTGTAGTCAAAGCTCAGAAGAGAATCATCAAGCTGTATTGTTGGGCAGTCCACAGCCATTTTATGAGAATGGACAGTGTTTTTTGGGGGAACAGAACAGTCAGAAAGCAAGCAAAGAGCAGCAGGCAGTTGTGGAAACAGGTGGCTGGAAAACTGAAAATACCTTTAATGCCCAAGTGGATGCTTGGAACTGCTCAGTGCCTGAATTCAGACCTGCTTGGCAGACTAGAGCATCTTTTGGAAAACCTCAGGGACCTCTTCCTCCTAGATTCAACCATCAATCCCATTTTCAGATATTTAATCCCTCACTACAGATACCAAACGTCCTCTCTTCTCAGAATGGGGGGCTTTCTTATGAAAATTATCATCGTTACCATGCAAATACTGATATCAACAGTCATGGTCCATTGCTTGATCAAAATATCAACTATTCTGGTCATATGGACATCCATACTACTGAGGTCTTCAGGAATGGAAATAATGATCAGAATGGACTCCAAAGTAATGGTTTCTGTGAAACCAGAGAAGAGTGTTGGAAGGATCCAAAAGCTGACAGTACAGAAGGAATGCACAGCTTTTCTTCATTGCAGTTATCTGAAGAAAGATTCAGTTGTTCACAGAAATTGCTTCTAATTTTAAGAGGCCTACCAGGTTCAGGGAAATCAACACTTTCTCGGTAAGTAGAGACTTAAAGCTTGAGAAGTTTATTCAAATAAAAGTTTTTAAGGATTTGAATACATCTGTAAGCACTTAGGAAACTTTTTAGTTCATAAATTAGGCTATTAAAATGCAATAGTTTAATATTTGCTGTCACTTGTACTTAGTGCAAGTGACAGTAAATATTAAAAATATTTACGTGGGGGTTTTGTCTCTTTCAGAATTTTGATGAACAGGAGCTCCTCTGTTAAATTTAAAATGTTGAGCATCCATTAAATTGCAGTATCTTTTATTCTAAAATTTTCAAGTGTACTAGTATGTGATGGTCTGATGCTTTTTTAAAAATCCCATCAAATCTAACAACATCAATTTGACTGAACCATAAGTACATTTTCATGCCCGTGCAAAAATTTTCAAAGGCCATTAGAAGAATGGTGTATTGAAGAAACTGAGTATTATCTCATTCTCTTTTTTCGTAGTATGGGCTGTCAACTGCTCTTCTTTATTTGTGAAAAACACACAAGAAAAGTATTGTTTCTTCAGCATATACTTGCTGAAGTCTGACAAGGTTAAAAGCAGGTACCACCTCCAACTTTGGTTTTCACTTGGTGTTTTTGGCCTAGTTCAAAAGGCACAGAAAGTTGACAGAGCACAGACACTACCTGTATTAAGTGAAAGTAGGTTTCTCTTGTGTATATAAGAAAAGAAGTTACTAAGTCAGTACTTAACTGATTGAGTTTCATCCAGAAATTACATCACAGATGGGATGTCTTCTGTAGTTATCATCTCTTGGATGCAAGGAGTCTGTGAAATAGATACAGTGACCATGTTCTTAATTGATTTTTATATAAAGGAGTAACATTCCATTCATGGAGTTTTTCCTGATATTTAGAATACAGTGATCTCCATATCATAGCTAGAAATCTCTAATAGGTATTTTTCTTACATGTTTGAGTAATTTTTGCTATAATTTTTTATAGTTATTGATTGCTGTATTTTGCAAACCTGCATTTTTGAAGCTGTGTGTCCCCATGTGCTATTACTGCAGTAATTCCTTTAATATGTGAAAGCAACATAAAAAATTTGAAAAATAAGCCTGTGGAAAAAATACTGCCTCATTCGGTTCAGGGATTGGATAATACTTAATGTGAAAATACCAAATACATTGTTTTCCTAGTTTGATATTCTAAAGTGTCTCTGAATCTTTCTCCAAATATATGACTCATATTATCTGAAAAAGTCTAAATGTCTTCAGGTTTTTAAGAACACACATTTGTGCTTTTTTTCCTCTCTCATTAGTGAGATCAGTTACTAATCTCATTTAGCAGATGGGAAAGTGGGCACTATGAGATCAAGGTTAAGAATAGTTACCAAAAGTGGGTGCAGAATTTGAACTGCATGGTACTTGTTTTTCAGCGTATTCAATTACGTGCAGTGTCATATGTTCAATGCTTGGTTGCAATTGTTAATTCCCGTGAAATCATCTTAGGGTCTTAGATACCTTGGGGAAAAAACATCCCTGAATTAATGGGTGCCTAAGGGGAAAATACATGTACTATTAGTTAAGTCTTAATAAACATGTTTTGAACATGTTTTTCTATGTAACATCATGGAATTAGGCAGTGTGGACTAGACAGCAATGGTGTTACATCTGATGTCATATTAGTACCCACAGGTATCTTTGCAGGAGTGGCATCTTTGGTACCTGCAGACAAACCTCTACCATTTGTGCCAGTAAAATAATTGTGAGGGAAAAGTAGAGAGCTGCCATCATCTGTGTGGATCGGCAGTAGAGGGGAATGAGATGTATCTTGCAAGTGGGTTTCCCAAGTAGGAAATTACAGTAAAAAACAGAGCCAGTAGTGAGACCTTAAAATTTCAAATTTCTGTTTGTGTTTTGCACTGGGTAAGGGTTTGTAAGTACAGACACTTTTCTTCCCGCTCACAAACTTAACTTGTATCTGTCTTGAAACTTTCTCTTGCGTTTTGTTTTGGCCCTTCCATTCCAACTAAGCAGTTGGAATTATGGGCACATTTTTTGGAAGAAACTAGTGGATGTGAACTAGTCCATTGTTCTGCTTGGAGGTGGTTAGTTACCATCGCTGGATCAGGTCAGGTATGTCTTTGTCAGACCCGATCTTAAAAACCCCACAGAGATTCTGTGGTCTCACCAAGCTTTTCTAGTGCAGTACAACCCATCTAAGTAAGGAAGTTCTTCCTAATCTCCAAACTGAAGTTCCCAAGCCATAATTTGCATGTCGTATGTAATAATGTGTGCTGTTACACAGTAGAATGTGGCTCATCTTCTTTGCAGCTTCCCTTCTGGTAAGGGATAGGCTTATTCACTGTAATAGGCTGACATCAGATCTTTTACTCTTCCACTGCCAGCCTAAACAAGCCCAGCTGCTATCAACCTCTCCTTGGGGGTTGTATGCACATAGCCATCTTGGTAGCCATCTGTTCAGCCCTTCCATGTTTTCCAGCATGTCTTTTGAACTGGGAAGTCCCACCCTGGACACAGTATTTCAGAAGTGACCACAGAAGAGCCAAGGCAGAGTGTCGGTGATAGCTTCTCAGATGATCTGCTGGCCATACTTCCTCTACTAAAGCCCAGGTTGTGGTTTGCCATGCCTTTGATGAGAGTACACTGTTTCACTCGTCTCATTTGATGTCCACTGTAATCCTCAGACTGTTTTCAGCAGAGCTGCTCAACCACTCACCTTCCCACCTGTGCTGATGCTTAGGTCTCATCAGTTGCAGAATTTAGGTCTTTCCTTGTTGAGCTTCATGGTGTTTTGCTTCGCCCAGTTCTCAGGTTTCTCAGTGGCCTTCTGGATAGAAGCCTCACTGTTCAGCTCAGTGTCGAGCATCACTGCTAATTTGGTGTCACCTGCAAGTTCTCTGCCTCATCATACAGGTTAATGATGAAGATACTGAAAAAAATTGGTCCTGCCGTATCCTTTGGGTTTCTCTGCTTGTTGCTGGCTGGGAGATGATGTTGGAAACGCTGATAGTTTCTGAGTATGCTGCAGTCATCACTTGGTCCTCGTTGACAAAGGCACTTGTTTCATCAGAGTGCATTCTGGTCAGTAAAGAATTATTTGTCTGTTGCAAAACCCACATTGACTTTTCCTGGTTACATTAATTTCCTTAACATGTTTGGAAATAGATTTTAAGAGGATGCACTCCATTGTTTCCAGAACAGAGCTTAGGTGAGGTTGAGCAGCCATCACTTCTTTGGGTCTTTGTCTTTACTTGCCTTAAATATGAGGATAACATCAGCCATTTTTGGGTCACTGGGGAGCTCCCCTCATCTCATGGATTTATTTCCTCTGTCCACCTGACTTAGACAATCCTAGCCCCTGAGGGCCGTACAAAATCCTGTTTCTTAACCATCCATTTCCAGTTTTGTTTTCTTATTCATATCCAATCATGGCTTTTGGTCTGTGCTCACTAGCTCCATATCTGCTTCTAAATTCTAAGCTGATTTCTTCAGTTCCTTCTGCATCCCATTTCTTCCCAGATTCAATTTCTCCCTGTTTCTGTCGATGGTATTATCTCACTCCCAACTTCATTATAACAGTGTCTTACCTCTGCTTCACTCTTTGCCTTGGCCCTATTTCCTAGCTCTACTGCCAGTACCAAGTTGCTTGTTCCAGTGTTTGTACCATAATGCTTCCCATGTCCTCTTATTTCAAGCCAGTTTTGTTCCTTCTGTTGCCATTCTTGTGATGGGAGAAATGTGTTCTTATAATGCAGTATTGGTCCTGAATCAGCTTCCTGCCACTGCCAGATTGCTCTGGTCAGGATTGGGCTTACTGCAGCGAGAATCTTTGCGTTTTCTGCTCTACTTTATACAAAAATGAGTTCTTTCACTACTGTTTTCTGTGCACGTGACGGTTTTAAAGTTGTATACCTTGGGCAGATTTACAAAAAGTTTTTGAAAGGCAAAAACGTGTACTTCATCAGATTTCAATTCCTCAGTCCAAAACTTCTCAGAGAAAAGCTTGGAATAACAAAATATTATACAAATGCTTTACTTTTTTTTCCTTGGTTTTGCGAGAGATTGACCATTTAGTTAAAAGTGTTTAAAAACAGTTTGCCCAGACAGGTACCCAGTAGTGATAGCTTTAGTCCAAGTAACCAAAGTCTGCTACAATTAGATATTGTGATCTTACATACATAATATGTATATGATAATGATCATGTGATCTTACAATCCTGGGAAAAGTTACAGGAAAAGAGACTTGTATTTTTAAAATATTTTGCTACTAAAATTGGCAACAATAGCAATTTGCCTTTTCTCCATAAAAACCTAAGCATTAATTTGAATAAAAGGGAGCTTAATGAAATTGAGAGACCAAATATTGGTGTCATTTCAGAAGTCCATTTTAAATTAAGTCCAGTAATATATAAAAACAGTTGTATTTCTGTGGGGCTGTTCCTTCTCAGACCAAAATGTTCTGAATGGAAGAGTTAAAGAGTTGGTGTTTATAGCTGAATGTAGAAACAGTGGTGTGCTGTTGTTTCTAATTATGTATTTATTTAAACAGTGTTACAAGGAATGCTTTTAAAGGAACATTTACACAGCTCAGTAAAGCTGCATAGTTTGAAACTATATTTAGTTATTGCCTATTTTTTTCTCCATCCACGATATGCTATCTATTTTAAATAGGTGAATTATTAGAGTCTGAGATACATTCGTTATTATAAGATCATTTATCAAAGTAGGCTGACCAGGATACAGGTTTGGCAACCATTTTAGTTTTGAAGAAAAAGGGTTTGTGTGTGTGTATGCATACACATATGCATTCGAAAAAATGTGTGTTGGTTTGCTGAGTAGTTAATATTTTGGTTTCAACATGAGTTATTTTTATGTCAGGATAACAGCTTCTATTCGATCAGATAGCATGTCTGGAAAAAGTAGATGAGCTGCTTTAATTTCAGTATCCTACTGTGTTTAAAGGTGGGTGTTTGCTTGGAGGGAAGGTTTTGAGTGAAAAAGATGGATTACAGCAGTTGGATAATATGCTACTCATTTCAAGCACATGCACATACAGATGCTGACTAATCTTTAATTTGACTCTCATTAGAAATACATTTATCTTTTTTTCTTTCTTCATCTCTTTAAAGTGGAATCTCTTTACTATCTCATGATAGTAACAATGCTTTCTTTGTATAGATATGCTTTTTGTTCTTTCTGTTTTCTAGTTCATGAGCCCGGGACAAATTTTACATCTAAACACGTGTTAGAGTTATATGAATTATTCCATATGATGTCAACAGATAAGTTTCTGCTTTGAATTTAAAATTTTAAATACTTTGAATTCTGAAAGAGGTAATTGTCAGGCTTTTAAAATGTTATGTTTTATGATTTCATTTCACAATTTAGAAAGAGGTTCCAATCACTACCATAATATTTCAAGTTTCAGTTTATAAACTCATGACATGATAGCTTGTGTGTTGTGTATGGGGTAAGTGCCCTATTACTGTGGCCCCTTTGGTAGCCACTTTGCCTTCTCAAATTCTCTCGGTTTAGGATTATTGCAAATACAGTTTACTATATTAAATCTGTTATTTCAGTTATATTGATTGATTAATAATTGTGGTGTATTCTGAACTTGAAGGAATACTAACAAAATATTTCAAGAATACACTTTGTTGATGGGTTTGCAAGACTTCTGAACCCTTGTCACTGTGTTTCTTTATTGATACTAATGTTGTTTGGAAGATACAACAAAAGAATTCAAGTAAGTGAGTTATTCTCCAGAACATGAGCAAACAGAGTCAGTTCTTAGCAATAAAAATGAAAATGAATGTCCCATTAGTGTTGATTTGTCAGTTCCTATATTCCTATAGAAACCTGATGCTCAGGACCCTAGGAACTGTAGGGGTGTGTCCATCTACTCAGCCAACAGAAGAATCCCAGATATTATTTGCTGTCTTTTTTTATTAAGGCAGGTGGTTCTTTAAGGTATGTGTATATACATTCAGCACACAAGTAGTGAGTGTGGAAGATGGATCCAGTTTTTCTAGTGTTATTAATTGGCAAATGTAGCATACTGTAAATAAGATAATTGGGCCATGTATCAAATCACAGCCAAATAACTTAAGATAAATTTGTTATATACAGGAGAGGAAGAAGGATAAAAAAATTGCTGCTGTGTGTGGTGTATGATTTACTGGTGCCATTTGATCTACTTAGAACAAAAATAGGTGATGAATCCTTCAGCACTCTTCTAAACTAGTGTAATACACATCCTATTGAAAGATCTAGGCTCTAATAAAACCAATTATTTATCAATGTTCAAATAAAGTGGCATGATATACTTTCAGCATATCATGCTCTGCTTTCTCAAATAGCGTTGCTAGTTGTCCTGAAGGAACCTTAAAGCTCTGGAAAAGGAAGAGGAAGGAGGAGGTAACAGTTTGTATACAGCTTTGATCATGTTACTTGACATTGCACCATTAGTAGTTTCTTCTGGTCTTTAGTAACCTGAATTTTGTTGTATGTATGTCTGTATCTTAGAAGCAAAAATAACCAACAATATAGTTGTGGGACAATAAACCTGCAGGAGTACAAACTAACATGTAATAGAGTGTCACAGTCATTAAACTGTGATCCATAATGAGTCTGTTGTTGGTGACAGGTGGCAAAACAGCAAATTCCTTGTGTAGGAATTACACTTAATTAGCTCTTTGTGCAGATATATATAGGAAAGCTTGGTAACTTAGAACTAGCATATCTTTGTTCCCCTAAGTTATTTGGGTTCTGTCCAATTCTTTTTTGTTCCTGCCACCTCAGCAGTAGTGCAATCCCACATACTGCTAGTGCAATTTGGCTTTTGTAGCCTGTGGGTATGTTGCCTATTTCTGAGCTGGAATAGTTGCCTACATTTCCATAGAACAGTGATTGAAGAGTGTTGCAGTGGGTGCTAAATGCTCTGTGGCACTAACTGGCTGTTTTCTGTTTCCAAATTTAAGTGTGCTATAGAATTAAAAATAGACAAGGAGGCCTAAAGTCCAATCCGCACCTATTCTGTAGGCTGGACTTAAAACAGAATTGTACTGTCGTCTCAGTTACATAAGGTTTTCCTTTAAATACCAATTTCCAAGGACTTTCTAAAAGTAGGTTTATGTTTGGCAGAATGGGGAGTTCTCGTGATCAGATTGCTTTCTAGACATATTTCCAAGTGAGGATTGAGATGGAAAATGTTAGAAAATACATTCAATTATTATGAGATACTTGGAACTTACTCTAATATAGCCGTAAAATTAGATGGATACAAACCTCTCTTGGGAGTGGAGAAGAAATAGCAAATACAGAAATAGTAGAGAGAGGGAAATCCAAATTTAATTGGATTAGAATTAATGGTAATATACATGGGTGTGCTTTTTATAAATCTGTTTGAAGTTTGCAAGAAGTTTGGAAATAGGTCGCAGTTCAGTTTATTTTAGCTATATTATTTTAATGTGTTTATCTAGGTGAAAATTAAAAGTTAATATATTTTTGTGTTTTCTTTTAACAGTGTTCTGCTTGGTCAGAGTTGTGATGGCATTGTACTCAGCACTGATGATTATTTTCATCAGCAGTATGGATACACCTATAATGCTGCTCAGCTTGGTGATGCCCATGAGTGGAACCGGAAGAGAGGTTGGAATGAATGAAAGGAATCCTATTAAGCTGTGTTACATAGAGGAAATAGAAGTGTAACATAACATGTATGAGTGTTAAGAGTCTATATGAAAAGGAGTGTATATGTATTTTAGCAGAGCATATATAGAAGTATTTAAAGTATTTTTTATACTTCAGTTCATGTATATATATACATTAAATTTCGAACTTCTGTGAGATTCAGAGTTAAAAATAGAAAACCTTATTTCTTTGGGCATCAGGTTCTTGTTTCTGTTTGTTTTCATTCCTGCCTGTACCTTTTATTCTTTCTCTTAGAGTGTTTCAGTCAGAGTAGATTAGTGAAAGAAAATCTGGAGCAGTTTATTTTTATTTTGAGTTACGTGTGGTTTATTAACTTACACAATTTTTCATTGCAGCAAAGCAAGCAATGGAGCAGGGAAAGTCTCCAGTTATAATAGACAACACTAATACTCAAGCCTGGGAAATGAAGCCGTATGTGGAAGTGGTAGGTTTTGTTGCATGATTGTCATCTGTAACAATTTTTCAAACTTAGCCTCGCATGTGATAAGTTGATATGTTTTGTCCAGAAACTTTTTTTTTTCTCAAGTTTTTAAAGAGAGAGCCAGCTTCTTGATGATGATTCGTAATTGGTGTGGCAATGGTTTAGATCAGTTTAAGGATTGGCTTGATTTAATTTGCTTAGCCTGGAACAAAAGCTAAGACAGGTTGGGGGTAAGTGAAATTCAGCATACTACCACAGCAGAGTATGCTGCATCTGTTTATTATACTTGTCTTTTACTTTTTTATTACGTTTTATGTGATCATGATACACATCACAGATTTCTTTGCTTGCTGCAGGCTCTAGAAAAAGGATACAGAGTGGAATTCCGTGAGCCAGATACTTGGTGGAAGTTTGATCCTGAAGAATTAGAAAAGTAAGGTTTCTCTTACAGAAATCGTGGTGCTATATATATATATAGATAGGCAGATAAATATGCATGCATAAATATATATGCAGTAAGTTATGTTGTATTCAAAATATTTTCTCAAGTACTTTACTAGTAGTATGAAATGTGTTTTATTTAAATAGACATTTTGAGGTATAGCTTTACATGAAAGTTTTATGGATAAACAAGAAGACAAATAAATACCAGCTCCATCTAGTTAGCCCAAAAAGTCAATATTAAAATGTTATTGGACATGTGTAGATCTGACTTAAAATACTGTAGAATAGGTTCTGAGAGTGCTTGGGAAGCTGCTTTTTCTTCCTGACGAATGTCCTTTCTTGCTCAGATGTATCTGCTTTAGGAATCTTATGAGGTATCAAACCATCTTAGGAATATTTCTTTATTTGAAATGTAGTGTAATATTTTCACAGTTGATGACAGAGTTCTCTCACTGATGGTTGTTACATATGCATCCAGCTGACTTTGCTTCTAATTGTTTCAGCTTTGTTAAGTAGCCTCTACAGTGCATGAAATATGTGTATATAATGCTTGCATTACTGTCTTGGACTTTATTGTGTTTATAAAAATTCAAAAGTTTTCACCTTTTCCTCCTAAGCCACCACTCACTTGTTTCTAGAGATGGAGTCCTCTCTCTGTAGAATGATAGTAAGTTTTTCTAGTTTGGGGTGCAGCACAGCCAAGTTAGGAATCTTAGTAATCAGGCACTTCTAAGATAGTCAACATGAGATTTCCATTACCTAAGACAGACTCATTTTCCAGGAGAATTCATGTTTCCACATGATCTTAAAAAGCAACAAGATAAACTGATGTGTAGTGTTTTTACTGTGGAATCTTATTGTCCAGTTATTAATTGTAGGAGTAAAGTTTGTATCTTTCCTAGAGGAAAACCCTTGAACCGTGAAGTGCTGTTAGCTGTTTTTAAAAGCTAGTTTCTGGTTCCTAGAAATATTTTAGCAGTTCTGATTGCGTTAAATATTTGAATAGAGGCCTATTGCCTGGAAACTTAGGTTTTTTGGAGTTTAAGAAAGGTGGTGATGTAAGTTTTTGTTTCGTTCTTAGTTACTTCAGGAGAGGGCTCCTCAGTTTTGTTTCATCAGCAAGCTTGCTGAGGGTGCAGTTGTGGAGGGTAGTATGGAAGCATTTAATAGTGGCAGAACTTTGCTTTTATCAATAGATTATGTGTTCCTCCAAGGAAAACAGTCTTACTCCTCCTGTCAGGAGCTTTTGGTGCTATGTCTGTGTTAGTTCAGATAGATGGCTTTATGCTCCCTCAGCATAGCCAAGCTGCCAAAGAATGAGTGAAGACGTGTCTGAAGAGGAGATCACAGTATTAAATGACACTATTCAGCAAATTGATTTCCTTTTTTAAATCAGTTTCTATGCTTGATGCAATTTTGCTGTTAGTGATTTTATTATCCTGCCTTACTCTGCAAGGAAAAATACTTCCTCTTTTATGAAGTGATTATGCACAAGTCCATTCAATTGTGGATGAGTGTGCACTTTATGTCCAGAGCACTTGAGCTGTAATCTTTTTCTAGGAGTACTAAGATAGGGAAAATATTGAATAACTTTCTGCTTCCACCATTTGGCATTAAAAGACTTAGACTTGCTCTTCTCATTTTTTGTCTGTCATGAGTGTCAAGTGCTTTATAAAATCCACATATTTCAAGAGGCTTGACTTTTCCGCTACCATTAACCTTGTTCGTATTTGTGAATAAAATCAAAACTGTTAAGACTCACTGAGTGATTAATTCAACATGCAGCTGTTCTGGGCCACTTTAGCACAATGTAAAAATTAGAAGCATTTAAACAATGAGCCACATGCGATGATCACTCCAGTTTCTGGTGTTGTCTCAGGGAAGAGTGTCTGTGAGAGAAATGCACTGCTTAAGCATTTTCTTCACAGAAAGAAATCTTATAAAATACATCTTAAGGAGCCAGTGTAATTTTGAATAGTTCTGAATTCTGCTTCCATTCTGAATGTGAAACTAGTGTGCTGCCTGCAGTGTGCTTTGAACCCTTGTGAAATTGATACTTCTTTGTTGTAATAATACTCACAAAGTCCTGAGGGGGCTGGGTGGTGAGGAAATCAGTCTTTTAAAATATTTCTGTGTGGAGTATCCTCTTTCCAGTATGGCCTCGTTTTTCCCCGTGTTGATTTCTCCTCTGTAGAACTGAACAAGTTGGTAAGGCCCATACTTCTTCTGTCCCTGGCAGAAAGCACAAAGATGCAGAAATACTGTTGGTTTGTTGTGGAAATAATTCAGCTTGGACAAGATTTCCTGGCAATAAGAATGTATTGGGTTATGATAACTGCTTGTTTATGCTGCCAAAGCATTTAGTTTCTGTTTTATGTCTCTTCTTTTAGATTCAGTTCTGTTACAGTTCTGGCAATTCCCTGACATTCAGTTTGTGCATGAGGCTTGTGGTTTTCTTTTGGCAGAGACTGAAATTCTCTGCTAACATGGATTTTAAGGTCTTATTACATAGATACCGAGGAGATACATACATTCTAATGTAATGTGTAATGCGTCAGGTTCTTAATAGACCAAGTTCTCCCTGAAAGTAGCTGGTCACTGAGCACTGCAAGAATAGCACAGCACTTTTGATACCTTTTCCCTTACATGTGTTTCAGTACATTTCTAAATTTGCAGCAAATGTCAGTTACAACTAGTAGATGAATGTTCTGAGCATGTTGTTCTGGTTTAGAAGTAAAATTGCTTCTTTACTTTTTCAGAAGTAAAAATCTTCTGTAGAGATGTTTCTTGATGAGAAAATATTCTGCCATTAAGCCTTGAAACTGTGTAGTTGCTTTTTTTGATGCTAGTTTGAACATCGCTTTCATAAGGAGTAGTCTATGCTGTTATTCATCTCTCTACTTATAAGCTAGTATGCCATGTAAAATCAGATGAATAAATAGCAAAATCCTTCTAGGGTAATTCAGGTCCATAGCTATAGTGAATAACATCACATTTCTCTATGAAGAAGGATAACTGTATTGTTTACTGTTATTCAATATATGCAGCTGCGAATTGTTAAAATAAGCCTTAACACAAGTTGAATACCTAGAGAATGAGGATACAGTGTAATAAAAGCAAGAAGAAAAAATGGAGAATTTAGAGGTTTTTTTCTTAAAAACTGTAACATGCAATTATATATATATATACTTACATATAACTGTATATAACTATAAACATACCAGAGAATTTATTTAAATTTTTGTTTTTGTAGGAGGAATAAACATGGGGTCACTCGTGAGAAGATTGCTCAGATGTTGGAACGATACGAATATCAAATATCCATCCCTATTGTCATGAATTCAGTGGTACCTCCCCACAAAAATACTCAAAGACCACCTCTGCAGAGAAGACATAGGTGGGGAGACAATACAGACTCATGGAGTTCTTTCAGTATTTCCAGTAGCCAGTAACACAGTTGCAGTCAGTTAATAAGAATCTGTCATTTGCCCCTTCAAAACACATCATCACCTCCAATAAAGTAGTGATCTTCTGTGTTTTAAATAGGCCTATTTCAAGACCCCTTTTCTTCTGGAGGTTGTTCTTTTTAATGGACTTGCATGTAAATAAAATTGTACATTTAATGTTTTTTAAAACTACATTTATTAAAGTTGTAAGACCTTGGATTTTAGTAAAATATTTAATATAGTATGGCATATAGCAGAGTCTTTCTTCATAAATCTAAGACAATGACATTGTCATGTATTAGGTAACTGTTGAGCAGTTATTTTAAAGAATGGGTCATATTAAGGATCTTTAAAAAGAAAAGTAAAGCCCCAAAGGAAGAGTTTATTTACATAATAATCAATTTTAATGATTGTTATTTAGTCTTCTTACCTTTTTGGAGATTTTTTTCAAAGCCAGTGTTCTGGATTGTCCTTTAGCTCTACTTGCTATATATTGCCAGTTGGCAAAATTTTGCCATGTGTTTTCTGATTTCAGTCAAGAGGTTTGATTTTTGTTGTTTTGTTGGTTTTTTCCTTTCTTTTTTGGTCTCAGAAGTTCATGTGGCAGCTGAAGCAACATTCTGCCAGTACAGTATTTGCCGGCCGTAACCTGTGCAACCTGAGTAATTTTTTAATTTATTCTCATTGGTAATATATAAACTATGATGATGTTGGCACACCACCAACTTGTTTTGTGCTGACTAAAAAAAAAAATCTAAATTTTATCACTAAACCCCCAGAATTCCACAGCTGTGTCTTTCTAAGTCAGTTTCTTTCATTTGTGATAAAAATGAAGTTTTAAAGAATTAGGCTGTCAATTCCCAGCCCACAGTTGGTCTGGATGCATCAGTTCAATATAAATAGCAGTTATAATACTGTAAAACCATCTTGCATTCCTAATTTTGGCATAGCCAATGTAATCTGTTGAGCACATAACAAAGAATGAACCAGCATGGAGACTGACTAACTTACTGCTCCTTTTCTCTTAAAAAAATGGTGAATTTGTAAGTGTTCACTTTGCATTTTTTCTAACAGCTTGCTGTATTAATAAAATGTATTTGTGTTCAGTATTGTTGAAGTAGTTCAGTGCAGCAGTTTTTACTATTTTCAGGCTCGTGGGATTTTATACAGATGAGCATTTTTACTAACCTGCTAGCTGAAATAACCTAACTACATTTGACTTCCTTGTACACTGAATGATCAAATGCAGAATAGGAGATTTTTTCAAGAACATGAGTATGTAATTAAAAGAATTTGGATGGTTATCTATTACTCATTTGCTGTCATAGTATCAGAATTTTGAAGATTCCAAAGCCAGCATAACTTTTTTAATTGTAGACAATTTTTGGCCCTAAAAATCACTTTGTCAATAAAGTCTGAATACCATGAAAGCTAAAAATCCAGATATGTAATGAAGTATCTTTCTGTGGTTTTCTACACCTATTGTGCAAATTTAAATTTATGTTTTAATTATTTGAAAAATAATTAAAAAGGTTTCAGTAGCACATGCATTGTTAATATATTGGATTATGTATATGTGTAGAAAAGAGGCTCCCCAACTGTATTATTCATTGTCTGTTATTCATATCAAATATCTTACTGTATTTTAGTTTTCATGGTTATCTTTTTCTATGTTTCAAAGAATCATGGATATCATTGTAAATGCTCAATAGTACTTTAACTATGCCAAAGTTTTTATATTTAAACATGAAAGCACCTTTCAAGTGTGGGGAAGATAAAAAGGTTTTACACTCATTTACTCTATTTTACTGTAAGCTATAACACGATAAAATTTATTGAGGCTTTTGTAATATGCACACAGTGCGCTAAAGCATGTCAAGAAAGAGCTGATTATTGAAGATTGGAATGAGGTTTTTTTAGCAGTTTTAATTATTTGAACAGGTGCTACTTTGTACTTTTGTGAAATGGTGTGGCTTTCTTGTGTCACCTTTTTAATTATTAGTGGATGGGAGTGTTTTTGCTGTGCAAAGCATGCTGATCAATAGGCCTGCAGTTTGCAAAGGACGCTTAGGAAAGGGAAGCTTTGCGATTTGTTTCTGTATCAAACATTTGTAAATTGCTTCGTCTGTAGAGCTGTATTCTAAGGTAAGTACAGTGACATGGTAAGTGAAAACACACTGGAATTACTGTCAGGAACTTTTCTGTTCCATGGTGTATTCATATTTTATGAGGATACAACAGTGACAGATCACAGACAGGCATATATCTCAGAAGTTGATTTTACACTACACTATTTATATGTAAAAATAAAAAAAATTATGTGAAATACATGTTGCAGGTATTGAATTTTTCATGCCTCAAAACTAAGGAAAATTAGTTACTTGGTCAAAATATATGTGCAAGAAATGTAAGAACTTGCTGCTCAGCTAGACAGGGGATCTAAAAATTTTAACTGTCTAAACTTTGTATACAATACTTGTATACTGATGATGATAATGTACCTAGAATGAAGGTTTCCTATTGTTCACTTTTTAAATAAATTGCTAGTTCATCATATTTCATGAAATAATAGTGTGAGGTTGGAGTTTTTTTTCAAATGTAACTAATGCATAGAACCATAATGTTATAAATTCTAAGTTTCTCCTGCATACTTGAAATTAGTGCGATGTTTGGTAAGTAAATTTAACACTTAACTTTTCTAAGCCTGAAATTTAAATGAACATTAATTTGTAGAACATACATAAATTGGTTCATATAGCAAACCAGTTAGCATCAGCTGCATAGGGAAAAATGGTTCTAGTTTTACTGTTTCATCTAAACTGCTATTTCATGATTTACTGGTGTACTTCCCAGATTGTCAAAGGTTTCCATCAGCATTCTTTGGGTGATTTAGTTTTCTTATTTTAATTTTGTCTGGACAAGAAAAAAATCACCACCCCAAGACCAAACCCTAAAAAACCTGTGTGCTGGTTTTGGGTGGGATAAAGTTAGTTGTCTTCAGAATAGCTGGTCTGGGACTGTGTTTTAGATTTGCCCTGGAAACAATATTGATAACACACTAGTGTTTTTGTTACTACCTAGCAGTGCTTACACAGCATCAAGGACTTTCTGCTCCTCACAGGGAGCTGGGAGGGGACACAGCTGGGACAGCTGACCCCAGCTGACCAAAGGGAGATCACAGACCTTATGGCGTCAGGTCCGGTATATAAAGCTGGAGGAAGAAGGAGTGAGGGGGTTTGGAATAGTGGAGTTTGTATTCCAAAGTAACAGTTACTTGTGATGGAGCCTGGCTTTCCTGGGGATGGCTGAACACCTGCGTGCCTGTGGGAAGTGGTGAATGAATTCCTTGTTTTGTTTTGCTTGCATGTGCAGGTCTTGCTTTACCTCTTAAACTGTCTTTATTGCTAACCATGAGTACAACCTACTGTAACACTGATAATTTTTTAACATGTGGTGTTAAATGATCTCCTGTGAGGAATTCTGTCTTCTGTTCCGTAGCCATGTCCTCTTGAGGTTAATTTTAATCGAGTTTGCCATGATACATAATTATTTAAAACTTTTTGTGTTTAAGAAGAAGGCCAAGATTTTGTCTCTTGTCATCTGTCTCTTGAAACCTTTTGCAGAAATGCTAATAGATAACTGGAAACAAGGCTTTCTCTAGCTGAGATAGGACCCATAATATTTATATTTAATTGTTTTGTGTCTGTCTTCCCTATTGTAATTTAGACTTTTGGTGTTTTCTTTGAGCTGACCAGTAAGTTTCATTCTCAGTGAATCAGAAGAATTCTCACGTTCCTTTATGACATGTAGTTTTAACTTCCACTTTCTCCTAGCAATCAAATTTTCTGGAAGAAATGTTTTTGCTCAGTGCTGGTACCGTATGGAGATGAGGTGACTAGGTATATGTTGAGACTTCAAAAGAACAGACACATGTTGCAATTCCCTGTAAAAAGCATTAAAAAGGCAGTGCTGAAATGAAACTGAAAGTAAGTCCTTGTTTTGAGTGATCAGATGTTTCATGTGGATCAGATGTGGAATATTTCACTTCAGTGTTTCTAGACTGATGCTTGTCTCATTTAAATGTTTATGTTCTCATCCTTTTGAAATAAAAGCAATAGCAGAGATTAAAGCTCTCTGTTAATATCCTAGGTGAAAATCTTGTACATCAATAAATTTGTTGTGGTTTTTTCTCTTTTTATAGGCTAATTGGTTGAAATCAGCTGTAAATCTGCTTGAGTTCACAGAAAAATGTGTGAAAACGTAATTGGTCTTATTTTGGAAAAAAAAAAGTAAATAACAGTTGATCAAGGTCTGATCATCTCAAATTTGTCTTAATGTATTTCTGTAGTAATGGAGAAGCAGCAAATGGTGTTTTTTGCTTGAGGTAGACTGTCAGTGCAATTCTAGATCAAGGACAAATAAAAGCATTGAAGTATTGTGTCTGGAATTGCAGTTTCCTTTCAGCTGATAATGCTGCCACTTCATTTCTCTGGTAGGCAGGCAGTCCTTGACCATGTCATGTGTATCTTACTGATTTATAGTGCTCTTGTAACAATATCATGTTGTGGCAAGCCAGAATATATTATATCCCTGAAAAAAAAAAAAAAAAAGGACAAAAAAACCCGACAAATCAGTTGTACTGGCGGTCTTTTTAGTGATGTTAAATATTTTTCTCTTTCTTTTGATCTATTAATCCAATTTAACTTTTCTTTTGGAACAGGTACTTGCATGTTTTCTAACTACTGATTTTAAAAAGGCTGAATTCTCTAGTCAACGTTGTTTAACCTCTTTTTAAATAGCTAACAGACTAAGGAGTGAGTGCTGCTTTAGCTGACTGAGTAAACATTTGCTTATTTCTAAGGGATGTATTGTATCATGTACAAATCAGCCTTAGTCATAGGCCCATAATGCTGTTTGGCTGTTATTTTATTCATGATACTTTTAATACTTTTTTTACTTTATTCATTAGCTTTACGTTTGGATAACCTGTATTACAGGTTATGATAGTCTATGAGGAGTTACTAAACAACTTATCCCACAGCTTGCTCTTAATCATTGATAGTTTCTGAAGGCTCATTAACCTGGCTTAGGAGTGGATTGACTGTATTACTTTCCCCCCATTTAGCATTTTTCCTGATTGCTTATAAGATGGATACAGTGCTTTACAGGGACCTTGATGACAAAAGTATAGACATGGAATCATCTACCTGAAGCAGGTCAGGTCTGTATGTTTGAGCTGCTTTTGTGGCTCTTTGCAGCCATTTGGTACACATGCTAAATACTCAGTGAATATTTAGCATTATTCTTCACTTTATGGAGACTGTGCTTATGGCAGTGCAGCAAAAATTCATCATATGTAGGATCATAAATTGAATTCTTTATATGTAATATGTGGATGGCAGAGCATTGTGTTTCATTCTGTTGCTGCTTTGTTCCTGCAATCTAAACTGAGCTCTTGGTTCTAATAATTAATACTTAGGTGCCTTTCTTGATCCTAGGTCTTGGTCCTCTTAGATGAGAAGCAATGGGTGGAGGTTGCAACATGGGAAATTTGCACTGGATAACTGGCTTGTGTAATCTCATCCTTAGAGTATTTAAAACACATGGAGAAGGCACTGAGCAACGAGAACACGGTATTGCTTTGAGCAGAGGTTGGACCATGTGATCTCCATGTGAAGTTATTCTGTTATAAGTGATAGAGTGAGAGCAGTGTCCAGAATATCAGAAGTGTCCAGAATATCAGAAGAGTTAGCTCTTACCTATCAGAGAAGAGCTTTAAATCACTAATGATCAAAGTGCTGCCTGGTCTCAGGGTGTTGGATGCCGGCTGTGATGCTGTTCTTACTCTCAGATGGACACTTAAGTTTCTGGCTTTAACTGTAGCAGCAAAACTGGCTGTACCCTTTATTCTGGTTATGTTGTTTCATAACTGTGTTGGCAGAGTTGCTCACAGGCTCCTGACAACACCTGTAGCTGATCCCCTTTTCCCTCCCTCAGTGTCCATTTGTATCTGTATTGTCTTTCCAGAACTAGAAAATAATAGCATATATTAGTGCTTATCTAAAGTAACCTTTTAATTTCCATCCAAAAACAATTTCTGTCCATACTTACTAAATTGCAGAATTGAAACAGTTTTCTGCATCTATTCATCCCCAACACTAGGAATAATACAGGGCTGTTTTGTAAAAAGTAATCATCTTTAAGGGGGTAGTTCATAATGTCTTTTGTGTATCTCTAGTCCTTTGGGTGAAAGATACTTGAAAAGAGGAGTTAATACCAAAGTGTAGTATGCAGAAATAGTAAGTAAAATTTGGATGCTAGTATGACAAAGTGTGGAGATTTGTTGAAAAAGGTGTAATAGCATCCAGGGAATGTGCATTTGAACTGGATGCTCTGTAGTTCTCAGTATTTCATAGAGCATTTGAGATGCACAGAATGAGTGCGACAAGCGGAGCAGATGTTCTGAATAGCAACACTGTCTGCAGTTACCAGTATTTGAATTTTAATGTTACTATAATCTAGCTTAGAGGCTGGTTACTTAATATTTACTAATACAGTTTTCTTTTACTGTTTTCCTGTTGTAAGTTTCCCCGCCTTTTTTGTTTATTCTTGAACTGATTTTTACTCATCTGAGTCCTGTGTGTTTGTTATTACAGTTGTCTTCATAACTCTGGATCCATCTCCTCCCCTTTTCTTCCTTTCATGATAAACTTGCGTGGAAAGCTACGCCTTTTTCTCTGATTTTTTAAAATGCCTCAGTCCAAACTCTTGCTGATTTAAAAGCTGAGCATATAGTGCCCCACCCACTAAGCTGTCATTTGATTTTTTTCTTGTTCTGTTAACAGTATGTTGTGCCATACAGTATATTTGTTTTCATACTTTTTTCTTCCTTAAGTTTGCCATGTCTTCTTGTGTTTCTAAAACTCCTGATTTTGTTCCACAATTACAGTCTGTGCTTTGGTGGATAGTTAGGTCTTTGCTATAATTTTGCTAATTGAAGTTATTTTAAATACAGCTAGAATCTGTCATCTTTCAATGAAAGTTCCTAACAGGAAATAGTTTATTACATATCTCCAAATATTTCATTTTGCTCTCATTATACCCATTGCTTCCTTAGTCTCATGCCCCTATTTTTGTTGAACTTGATTTTGCTTGTGTCTCATCTCAATTTTATTTTGTTTTTGGTGTAAATGTGCATTGGTAAGAAAGATCAACACTTTGCCCTGTAAATCTCATTTTTACTTTAAAAACCCTTCTGTTGTACTTGCTCATCTTTACAATCCACTGTGATGTCTTTCATCTGTGTTCAGGTGCTAGGATAATGTATCGCAGTATGTGGGTCTTTTTATTTTCTGGTTAAAATATTTATTTATTTATTTATTTGAAGAGTAACTTTTGAGTGCACAACAAGATGATTGGTACTGTACTTGCAGTGCAAAACATTGGCATCTGTGCCCATCATGTTCTCTTCAAAGGACTAAATGTTGCCAGAACTTACATGAAAACTGATCCTCTGAGCCTTCATGGGGGAAAGGCTGATGATGAAATTGCAGGGTTTTTTCTCTCTATTGTAAGTACATCCCCTTAGGATGTAGTCAGATCACTTGGAGTGTTTCACATTGTTCTTTTTTTCTCCTTCTTAACCTCCTTTTTAACACTGAGCCATACTTAATGGTGCACAAAAATTCAGTTGAAGAAAAAATGGCACCTCCATCTGTTGGCATCCATCAGTCCATCTATTGTTGGGGGAGTTGTTCCTTTTCTCAGAGTTCTGAATTGTGTTAGGTGAGATGTTTATGGCATCTAGAGGAGGTTTAAGCAGCTTTTGAGTTGTTTCATTTGTTCAGAAAGTAGATGTTTGATACTGGGCACAAGTATATTCAGTACACGTAAACATATGTATCAAACAGTATATTCGGGATTGATTTCTTCAATCTTGATCAGCACATTCTATGACTAAGGAGCCAGAAAAGGACATTTAAATAATTAGATATTTATGACGTTCATGAACCAGGCAAGACAAAGATCAGTAAAGTCACCCCATCTGAAATTTCTATGGAGTGAATGGACTGTCATTTGTAACTGAATTGCTGTTACCTCAGGAATGTGGGGGGTTTTGTGGGTGGGTTGTTTGGCTTTTTTACTTTGAAAAGTAAAGTGCACTTTGCCGTGTATTTGATTAAATGAGCAGCTTCTAAAGGCATGCTTTAATCAACCCAATTGTATGCTTATTCTCTGTGTGCTCTCTAGATCAATGTCTTTGGTGTCTGCACTATAACAGGGCAGGAGTCTGACGACTGATTATACATTGCACTGAACTATAGGTACATCACACCTGTAGAAAATACAGATTGGAGCAGCTCTTTGAGCATTGTGATAAGGTGGTATATTTTATAAAGGTGGTAGTGGTGTTGAGAGACAAAATAATAAATACTCAGTTACTTTGGATTGAATTCAGTTAGTAGTATCTTTACTGATTTGGGGCAGAGAGAAATAACTTGCAACACTGTAATGTATATACAGTTCTTAGGAATCATTCATGCTGAATTTCCTTGCTGTGAGGCAATCTGACGTTGCTGCTCTAAGTACTCACTTGTTCCCACCAACCACTTCCTTGCCTTAGCTAGACACTTATTCTACTTCTGGCTTTGGAGAGTTAAATGAGCATAACAACGAAGTATATACTTTTCTTTTGATGCAAGGTCAGGCAGGTGAATCCACCCACAAGGAGTGTGGTAGAGCCAGCAAAAGCCCATAGTGGAAGTGCAAGGGCAACATCTGCAGCAAAGTAGGAAGGGGTGACAAAGACTGTTTCTTCAGCAGCAAAGTGCTAAGTTGAATGCTCAGCTGTCTAATGGAATTTCAACTTCCAGGAAGCCCAGTAATACTGGCAAGTTTTGTGGTTTTTTTTTTCCAGTTGCTTGATCACCTGATACCAATATTCCATTTGGTTTTGAGGAACTAGATCTTTATCACTGATTTCAGTGTTAAAGGCAAGATATGTCACAGGCTGGTACCTTGGCCTTTTTTGTTATTCCAAAATTATAACTTCAATTTTTAGTTGCTGAAGCAAAATTAGGTCACAAGGAATTCAGCAACATATTTGGACTTACCAGGTGGGAAGAGTGAAGTGTATCCCAGTAAATACCACTTTATGCAAGCTGCTCTACTGTAATTTTTATGTTGAGAACACAGTCCAGAGACTTTGGAGATTAATGATGGCATACATTTCTGAAAGACCATGTACCTCATTGCTAAATATAACGTAGAATTGGGTTTTAAATTTATCTGTTCGTCCATCTTGCCTGATGATTAGGAAACATTTATTTACCAGTGATCAGGCATTGGAACAGGCTGCCCAGGGAAGTGGTGAAGTCACCACCCCTGGAGGTATTTAATAGATGTGTAAATGTGGCACTTGGGGACATGGTTTAGTGATAGTCTTGGCAGTGCTGAGTTAATGGTTAGACTCAATGGTCTCAGAGATCTTTTCCAACCTAAATGATTCTATGATTCTATCCTATATTTCATTGCAGCAGTGGCTGCAGGCATTTTTCCATATCAAGCAGGAATTAGCTTAGATGCATGCGGGAGTTGAAGTCTGTACAACTGCAAATAAGTACCACTTCTGGTTTTGCCATTTTTCAGCAAAATGTGACTAATTGCTTTAGATTAATTAATTAGCATGTTCTGCCTCAGTGGTTGTGAAAGTGCATTTGTTTCTCCAGTTAAAAGTGTCATCTGAGCACTGACTCTCAATCAAGCTGCTACACCAGGAGGGTACAACATTAAAGTCACATGTAACAGAGTTATGGCAAAAAGCTTTTAGTATTGTCTAAAAGTAGGCTGAGAAATTTAGAAGTGTTACAAAAGGGGAATTCCTATTTCAACAAAGATACCATTAGATTTTTTCAGGTCTTTTTATGACTAACCATGTTTCTAAATGCATAATATGTAGCAAAATTTAAATATCAGCTGAAATAGCTCCTTTTTTCTTTTCCCTTTTGCATGCGTTGTATGGGTTTAAAAACAGCTCACTAGCAAATGTCCCTGTAAAGAAGAGAAGTCTGTCTCCATGCTGGTTCTTCATTTTCTCAGTGTTCGTGTGCCATATGGTTTTACAGAAAGAGAAACTCTCAAAAGGCATGTAGGTGGACTAAAAGAGGAGGAACGAAGATAAATCTTAGGAAAACTAGTAGACAGTTTGCTTCATTGAATGCAGAAACCTTAATATGATACTGGATTATACCCCAAGCAGGAAATTTTAGGTATGCCATCACCATTAGTGCATTAGAGTATTTCTTTGGATCGTATTTTCTTAGAATCAATTAAAAAACAAAAGTTACCTGGAACCATGAAGAATAATACATTTTCTATTCTACACTTAATAGTTAATCACTTTCCTTTTTGCTTTAGTCCTTTCTTTAGGAAATTCAAATCTTTTGAAGGCTAATTTTCTTGAACAGTTGTAAAACCTCCTTTTTTCCGAAGCACAGAAATGATGTAGTTGTGTTTATGATGAACTGTTGAATGTCACTATTCATGGTCATATCCAGGTATGCTAAATCATGATCCTGGGTCAACATTTGCATTTATTATTTTGACATGCAACAATTTCAATGCAGTAATAGCTGTTAGTTTTTCTGGATTATCCAGAGGATTCTTTTCCCATTTTTTGGTGAATGTGGTTTTTTTCTGTTCTTGCATTCTAAAGTGAATCCTATCCAGTGTGGTTTTCCCTCCTGATTCAGAATTAATAGTAAGGAGAGTAAGTAAGTGTGCAGACCTTTAAGACTTTCTCCCTCATTTCTGCAGTATCCTTTGGTGCAACATCCAAGCCTAAGGAAGTTTCTGTCAGCATTGTCCTGGAAGTGTTGTCAGATGTGTCAGGTGTTAGACACCAGAAACATGCTTGCACCAATGTTAGACAAGTTCATTTCCAGCAGCAGCAGTGCAAATTCACATCTGGGAGAAGTGAGTGATAAGCAAAGTATAGGTACAATAATAGCAAAGCTGGAGAAGTTCATTCCTTTCCTGTGCCAGTACTGACATGGATAGTTTGGTTGTCATTTCTGCAGTTGTTCTGGCAGCACAAGGACTTTTAGGTACAACAATAAATTCTTCTTGGAATTGGTGCACAGGTCTGATATTTTATTCCCCCTCCATTAAAAATGGTTAAAATTGGGACATTATTTTCTATTTCACTGGTAAGGAGTTTAATGAATCAGAAAAACCCAGAGAATTTCCATGTCTAAATCCACTTTAACGTTACGAATTTCCTTCACTAAATAAGAAAGTTAATGTCAAGATTTAAGATACAATCTTGGATTAGTATATGATGTCTGCACATTTGGGGTATATGTAAGAAAATAATCTCTCCAGCTACTATAGCAGGTACTTCACCTTGATATTGTTTATTTCAATGAACAAATAAGATCTATTCAATCCTAAAACTTTGGCATCCTATGTCTCCTTTTCTGGAGGGATAGGAGGCATGTTGCTGACTAGGGAGTGTACTGTAAACAGAATTCAACATGGAATTGGTCTTGGCTAACTTCAGTCGTCTGTGGCGTGGACATTCACACTTAAACCGTAGGGCACTGTATCAAAAATACACAGATCTGGAAAAGGAGGTGTCAGTTTTCATTACTTGGAGAAAAGCACCATTTGGACTTAAGTGCCAACATTTGAAGGAAATACCATTTCTTAGTGGGATTTCTTATCTGGGTACTATTATAGGGCAATAAATAATAGCTTTCCAACAAGATCGCTATGGAGATCTGTAGTGTTTTTGCAGCAATATCAAGGCATCAAGACTTTCTAATCCTGTAGCAGTCAAGCAACTTTGTTATGCTGAGAAAGCTGCTGACGTCCTTTGCCTTCTGAGAATTAGGAGGGTTTGCTTTGTAGTGTTCAAATTAGAAAGAACTTATAAGAGACTAGCAATGAATAAATTCAGGAATGAGTAAAGGGTAAAGATAGATTCCCATAGGTGACCTTCAGTTCCCAGGCTGCCTCCTAGTGATCAGCCTTCCTTCTACACTGACAGTCACCCTTTTATGGTTTGTTTTGTATTACTTCTCTCAAGAATTTCAGAATACAGAACTTAAAGCAGGTAATTTTACATATGCATTCCCAGAAATTAACTAATTTTATCCTATAATTCTAGCTGCTGCTTTGCCTTAGCATGTTGTGTGAAGTACCATCACAAACAGAGGGTTTCAGAAAAGTGAAGAATTACAGAAAAGGAGCAGGTCTTTATTTATCAATCAAACTTAGCTCTGAAAATCTCATCTTTCTAAAGGACTGTAAAGGAAGATGTTAGATTCCTGGATGGAATCTTGGATTGGGTTTTTCTTACCAGTGTTCATTTCAGGGTTAGCTGGCTGATGGGCCAATGTCAAGATTTCAGAGAAGTCAGTAAGGGCTGCTTTCTGTTAAATTTGATGAGAAATGCAGACAAAATAAATAAGATGTTCTGAAAAGAGCTACAAAATTAACTGTAAATAAACATGTCGTTTTTCCTCCAACCACCTTAATTTTTCCACAGTGTATTATTGTATTGGTAATAAATTATGAAATATTTCTTCCAAATATGTATGAGTCAACACTTAATATACTGAACAGTAAATATCAGAGTTGCTGTAGTCACTGTAACTTTACATTATTTGGATTTTTGTTTGTATGTTTTGAATGTATTTGACCTTAATGGATGACATTGTCTTCCACTTAGTACCTTTCTGCTCAGCATGACATGTAATGAAATTTCAGAATAGCACCAGTTCTTCAGGATCTATTATTCAAACATCAGGCTAGAAAGACTTCCAGAAACACGATGTCTGGTCTTGGAATGATTTGTGATACTTCTTGTAAAGCTAAGTTATTGAGATGGCAGCTGGGTTTATTGAAACAGATTTAAATCAGTTCAGGATTGTCCTGAATTGTATTGATTAAATATTTGTTTAATCAAGAGATGGTTTGATCTGAGATCTTATCTATTGAAAAAAGCAGGTAGTCTGTGTTTGACCATCGTATTAACACAGAGTACCTATTATTCAAATTGACCACTATGAGTACATTTTTCCTCTAATTTAGTGGGGTTTTGGTTTTTTTATTTGTTTGTGGTTTTACATTTGATCTTCTTTGTTTTCACATAGGGAGACAATTTTAAGCAAGAACCCTGGATACCTGTTAACAAAAGCAAAACAGAAGAAAAAGAGAAAAAGAAACAAAACAATGAAAAGTAATCGTACAGAAATTATGAAGAAAATGTTGTGTGGAGTAGCTCATCATCCAATTCCAGGTGACCATGATGGATCAGAAAGTGAAGAGGATGATTTGGAAGAAGAAAACAAAAAATCATTGTGTACATTCAGCAAAGGCCCAGAGGATCCAGTAGCAGTTTGTGAAGAGCAGCCTAAGAGTGGTGATGAAAGCCTAAAAGAAGCTTCAGGGGTTTCAGGAGAGAGTTTTCTGGTCACTGTGCCTGAAGTCTCAGTGATGTCAAATAGTGCATGGAAAAATGAATTACCTGTAGAAAGTGACCATTTGCTTTTAAGAGATGTAAAACCTTTTTGTACTGAAAACCTAACCAAAAATGCGTTAGGTGATGGGGAAGCAAATCAAAGGCACAAAGATAATGTTTGTAGTTTCCTAAAAATAAGCAATGATAAAAATTCCATCCAGGAAACAGAAGGCATTTCTGAAGACTATGGTATGTCACTCTTAAGCACAGAAAACAAACTGGGATCATGTCAAATTACATGTGAACCTGACTCAGAAGCCAAGCTGGTAAGTTTAAACAGTGAAGAAAAAGAAATCTCTCAGTGTTACAATTCAAATGTACTTGATAATGTGCCTGATAACACAGAGAGCAAAGGTGCATTAAAAGCAGAAGAGACTAGCTCCAATGCCTGGGCTTTTTTTTCAATTGATTTATCTACTGAGGAGTTGCAGATGGGCTTCAATACTCAAGTGTCTCTCTCTCCTTGCTCTGAAGATAAATTTGTAGGTGAACAAAGACCTCAAAAAGTGTTGAAACCTGAACAGACTCAAACGAACAGTTCAGCAGAGCTAAACTGCTATGAGTCAAATGAAGGATTGGTAAAGGAAAACCATCATGAAACAGAAACGGAGGAGGTTGGCAATGTAATAAGCAATGTTCTGTCTGCATCTCCAACTGGTAAAGTGCACTTTGATTCCCAAGTGGAAGCCAGGGCGACCTTCATGCAGGGTTCAAGTGAAGTAAATGTGCCAATAAATGATGCTACACCAATTACATTGAAGAGGAAGAGATACAGGAGAATTGTCAGCTTAGCACCAAAGTTTAACCTACCACGACAGATCGCTGGTCATACAGAGGGAGGGAAAGAAGTCCCGATAAGAGAAGACACTCCCCAAAAAAGTGTTTTGGAAGTCAGGCAAAAGAGCTTTGTAAGCAAGAACTGTGGAGAAGCACATGAACAGGACCATTCATTGCAGGAATATTCCTTACCCACTCTGGATGCAGATGCTCTGTTACATAATATTTCTTACATTCACTCAGGACAATGTTCTGCTATATTAAAACGTGCCTTCAAGGTTTGTGTAGATTCCGGAACTAAGGAGGAGCAAGCTACAACACTTCAGCCACAACAGGTAGTTGATAAAAGAGAGGATGAGGGTGAACACGTTTCTTCAGAGGTTACAAATGGCCAACCAGATATTTTGTCTTTTGTCAAAGTTATTTCTGAATCTCTAGAAGATTCTAATACACTGGCAAGCTGCAATGAAAATACAAATGAAGCAGATGACTCTGAGCCAGCAAAGGCCTCACAACTTGAAGATTGTCAAGATGCAGATATGAAATGTAATTTTCTGGGACTTCCCTTATCATTAGGATTTGCTTTTCAACTTGTGCAGCTCTTTGGTTCTCCAGGTCTTCCACTGGGTATAATGCTTTTCTTACTATTCCTATGTAAAATAAAAAAAAGCCAAAACAACCCCCAAAAACCCCACAACCCCCGCAAAACCACAAACAAAAAACAAAGCACTCCCTCCAAACCAAAAAACAAAAAAAAAGACTGTGGTTAAAAACTAATTTTTATTGCAGTTCTTAGTTAAATATTAATCCTGTTGAAAAAAATGACTGCTGCTTTGGTGATAGTTCTTAGTTTTTACCTAAAATTCTCAGTCTCTGTCAAAGGGGCTTTTGGTTTGGTCCTGTATTTGCAGTCTTTTTAGTAACAAAAATTGACTAACTTTAAATCCAAAGCATGAAACACTTCCTGACATTTTAATACATCCTAGTAGGACTGCTGTGTTGATTACAGAACTCAATAATGTTTTAATACATCCTACTGAGTAAGGCTTTACTATGATGATTATGGAACTAAATGAAAATGTGGTACAAAATGTGTGCTCTTATATAAAGGTTGCGTGTTTATGTTCCAGATAGTAACATTCTTTTTTTTTTTTTTTTTAGTAAAGTTTTCATGCACTCTTACATGGCTTAGATACTGTTGAAAATCCCAAAATCTAATTTAGTTTGAAATTGAATATCTAACTTACAAGATGTGTTTTCTGGTAGTGAATGCCTTCTTTTTAATCATGCCTGATTAGTAAGTGTCCCAGTGTTGTATACTTGCCTTCCAGAGTTCCAGATGTCCTATTTTTGTACTTCCAGCGTAATAATTTTAAGTTAGCAGGTAAAAGACAATCAGTCCTCAAAGGAATAAGACAATCAGTCCTCAAAGGAATTGTGTGTGGAAACCATTGTTTCCCAATATTGTGCAGGCTAATGTAATCCCACAGAGCTGTAACCAGCAACAACAGAGTTTTGCTTGGAAGTCACCCTAGAACACCTGCTGAAAGAGCCATATTCCCTGTGCATAATGTTTTTCAGATTCTTGGGTCCAAATTTAGTGGAGAAACTGTAACTTTCATTTAGACAACAAACAGGATTAAAAAACACAGACCAGCTTCTCAGTATACAGACCTTTACATCTGTTTGTTTCAGTGGAATTTAAACTTAAGCATGAATTTTCATATGAAAATTATAATCTGACAACTGAGGAGCATCTTATGTCTGTTTATCTGCCCAAACTGACCTCAGGATTCTTTGTTGTTTTTTAAAAGTCAATGGCAATGCCACCTGCCTGAACAGTGATGCAAATCATAGGAAGCATTACTTGGCTTGGTCCCTAAAGGACCTGCAGTCCTGCTTTACCTAAATTTGGCACCACACACCAAAGAACTTTCCATATAGAGCTGAAATTAAGCAAGGATGTACTGTTGATGTCCTCAACTGTTACATTTAAAGCATTTTTCTTCTCCAAACTTGGTGAATCTTCATATCTGTGATCTTAAATTTCATAATCTTAGAGGGAGTTGGCCGTCACTTGAAAACAGGGATCTTCCAAGAAAGAAAAAGAAAAGCCAGGCATTCAGAAACACTCAATAGGTTAGTAAACCGAACGTCCTTCTTCTCCGAGTCAGTAACAGGTGGCATTCTCTGGAGTTCAGATGACTTTCCTTTGGAAATAACCTTTAAGAAATACAAACCCACCCCAATATCTCTCTGAAGCTCTGCCAGCTTGTGATTGCTGACTGCTGGGGTTTTCCCATCAGAATTGTGCCTGGCTGGCCACATTCTCCTTTATTATTGTTCTACAATTTCAAAAATTATCCTGCTTTTTTTTGGTGGCATACTGTATATTGATGGGCTACTCTTTATTGATGCACACATTTGAGAGGTATTATTTTACAACACTGGGCATTGCAGTCAATTTTTATTGAAATTATTTTGGAGGGGAAATTTTTGGTAAATAAATGTCTTTAGTTGTTTATAAATGAAAAACTTAGTTGTCTGTCTTGCTTGTATGATTCTCATATAAGTGTAGAATATATTTGAGACAGTTTTCCTGTAAGGAATCTCTTTTCAGCTTCTTAAACAGTGTTAGAGTTAAAACATTTTGGGAAGTAACTTCTCTACTGATACTGCACAAATTCTTATAATTAGGCATTTTAAAATTTATTGTTGTTATTTAAGTTCCATTTCTTTTAATTTATTGGCTGAAAGCTTTGTTTTTCTTGTGTGTGCCTATTTTTAGGGGAGTATGTGGGGGAAATGAAAGTTTGGTAGGAAAGCCTTTGTCTAAATAAAGAAACCGAACCCAAATCTCCTTCCTCCTCTTTCTCCTCTTGTGCACTGGCCTTAGATTCTAGAAATTCTAAATTCTGATTTTGCTGCTGGCTCATTTAAATATCTACTTTTTAAAAAAATTATATAAATAATGTGTGCAAAAATTGTAATTCAATGATACATTTTGGCTGTGGAGAGATCTGAACACTCAACTGCAAAAAATATTTTCTTCTGCAGAATCCTTGTTGCCAGATGATTATATAGTTCCCCTTGACTGGAAAGTTTCAAAGATGATCTATTTACTGTGGAAGACCTCTGTGGAGGTATGAATTTTAGGGGATTTTGGAAGGCTTTCCAATATTTCAGTTGCAAAGAGGAATTCTTCAGTTTTTATTAGTAGATTTGCTTTAATATCCACAATGAGGAGATGGATGTTTTCTGTACTCCTCTGAAAATTTCTAGAACCAGCTCATTGCTATGGTAGAATTCAGGTTTTAAAAGATAAACTTCAAAAAAAATTTGATACCTGTGTCTTGACCTGGCTTATGTTCATAAAGTACAAGCTACCATCATTCAGTTGTTTTCCTTCTTATAGTCTTCTCTCATCATCTGAGCAAATCTCATCCTCTATCACCTCTGCTAGAGCTGCAGCAGAAAAGTTATTCTGCGGGACTGTAGGCAAATTAATTCTCTTTGTCTAGTTGGAAAGTGTTAACTTACAAATTACTTTTTTTCCTTGTCTGGTAGTGGAAATCAGGAAAATCCTGTAAATACAATGAATTAGTAATTATAAAATAGAGCATGGACTTCATTCTTGGCCAAAGTAACAAAAACTCTTGTCACGTACTTTGTTTTTGTTGGGCTGTTGTTCTCTATTTTAGGAAAAACAGAAAACGAATGGATTGCAGAGTGGAGATGGTTTGACTGGTAAGTCTGTTCTGTGATACAAAAACTGTGTAAAATTCTTCTCATCAAAGGGTTTGTCATCACCAATGAGTGATAACACTCCTCTGTGCAAAAGCACAAGGATGTGATAAATGAATTTGTGCTGCCATTGATTGTGTACCTGGTATGACAGAGCTATGGTTGCTGTGAATCATCACATTTCCTGATCCAAGTGCTAAAATTGCCTTATAAAGTTTCCCATATGGAATTATTCCAGTAATTAGCTCAACTTTATCCATTCCAGATCCAAATTATGTTTAGCATGACATAGTCTTTCTTCAGACTTTACTTCCCTGAAAGGTTGAGTATCTTCAAGTTAATTAAATTTCATTATCACTGAAAATTGGCAGCATAATAATAGAATAATGGAATTATTTAGGTTGGAAAAGACCTGTAAGATCATTGACTCCAACCATTAACCCAGCGCTGCCCAAGTCCACCAATAAGCCATGTCCCCAAATGCCACATATACCTGCTTTTTGAACACTTTCAGAGATGATGATTTCACAACTTCCCTGGGCAGTCTGTTCCAATGCCCAGCCACCCTTTCACTGAAGAAATTTTTCCTAATAACCAATCTAAACCTCTCCAGTGCAACTTGAGGCCATTTCCTCTTGTTCTGTCACTGTTTGCCTGGGAGAAAAGACCGACCCCCACCTAGCTACACCCTCCTTTCAGGCTGTTGTAGAGGGTGATAAGATTCTGCCCCCCCCCAGGCTTCTTTTCTCCAGGCTAAACACCCCCAGCTCCCTCAGCTGCTCCTCATCAGACTTCTGCTCCAGACCCTTCCCCAGCTCCACTGCCTTTCTCTGGACACACTCCAGCACCTCCCTGTCCTTCTTGTAGTGAGGAGCCCAAAACTGGACACAGGATTTGAGGTGTGGCCTCACCAGTGCCGAGTACAGGGGGACAATCCTGCCCTGGTCCTGCTGGCCACAATATTGCTGATCCAGGCCAGGATGCCACTGGCCTTCTTGGCCACCTGAGCACAGCTGGTTCATGTTCAGCTGCTGTCAAACAGCACGTGAGGTCACACAGCTGAGCAGTAAGAGATAGCAGGCTTTGTGTGAGACTCTGGACTTCCGTATGTATTAATTTTTGCAGTGTGGAGTTTATGGGGTAAGGTTGCTCATTGTCTTTTTCCACAATTTCCATATTAATGCAGTACAATTTCACAGGTTCCATAACGAGTTTAAAAATACACAATAGTAGTTCCCTGAAAGCTGGTAGAATTTTCTGTCTAAAATAGGAGAGAAATTTACCTATTTTAAAAGAAAGGGGCTGCTTTTGGAGAGGCAGCATAAGAGTGGGAATAGGCACACACATGCAGGGGTGTTGTCTCTCACTCCCCGCTCCCATGAGAGACAAAACTGAAAGATTCCATTTATTTTATAGGCCATTTAAGAGGCAAAAATCAAGAGGATTCTGATAAAATAAAAGCTTGTTCTAGAAATACTCTATCCTGACACAACAGAAGTAACAGACTACGTAAGGTAATTTCAGGTGTCTTTGGCTGCAGTTTGTAATCTTTTTATTTTTTAGATGATATTATTAGTCTTGAAGATCTAAATAAAAATCACCAAGAGAATCAAGACTCTTCTGAAATGCTCTCAGACATGGAGCTGTGTCAAGATGTGATAGAGGAAAACATCATAACCTCCACTGGCACTGGCTGTCTGGATGCTGCATTGCATCAGTCATGACTGACTGTCTTAAATTTTGCGTGAACAAACAGGTACTCAGTCACCTTGTGAATGTTTCACTCTTCTATTATAGTTGACCAAATATATAAAGAACATTTTATAATTTTTAAGGTTCATTTCATATTCCCCAACTTACTTGGGTTTTAATTGAGTTAGGGCTGAGCATTGTTCGGATTTTGCTTTTTTCAAACCTGAAAGGGGAAAAGAGAAGGCAGTATTTTGTTATTAAAGCCATATAATTTTATTTTTTTCCTCTGAAATCTAAAACATGTGTGGTGAAGTGAAAGCAGCAGGGTGGGATGCCTAAGAGCTGGACTTTATTCCCAGTTTTGGTTGCTGTGGCAATCTGTTGTGAGTCATCACAGTCCTACTTTCCCTGTCTTTTCAGCATGGAGAGTAATGCTGGCTCCATTAAGGGTCTAATTATGAAGAGAACTCTATGAGTAATAAAACAGTATTTCACCAAGTTATGAAAAAGTGACAGTTCTTCTTTTCAGTGGAGATACAGTAGCAGGAGGTCACAGTAGGACTCCATATATTGAAGCGTTTTCATTAATGTTTTCATTTGGTGTGACAAAGTGTGCTACTGAGTATTAGAAAGTATGTTATCATGTTCTTGCTTGTCTCGTGAATTTTTGAACTCTTTGGTAACTTGGCAAAGTTTCTTTGGTTTGTTTATGAGAGATATTCTGGGAAAATTGTGATAAGAAGGAAGGATTATGGGTTCCAGCAGGAAAATGCTAGCTTAACTTCTCTATCATTTGCCATCAGTTGTTCTTTCCAAAATGGAAAATGGATTAATCTGTAGTTTTTAAACAAATAAACTGAGGTATGTGGAAATAGAATAACTTGTACCATGAGCAAACTGAGCCAGGAAAAGATTCCATATCCTGAGGTTTAAATTACTCCCATCCAGACATCACAGGACTGCTGGAATACCATCCACATGGGGTCTGGGTAGGGGTCTTTGTCACCTGGTGCCCTGCACCTGACCTGAGCATGAGTCGATGCCTGGAGCAGGAGTTAAGGAGGTGGATGTGCACTGTGTTGGCACTATTATAAACACAGAAGTTTTCACAGTGGAGGTTCATGTCAGAGGGAAAGTAGTTGAACAGTTTGGGTTGTAATTTAAAATTCTTCAATCTGGTTTGCTTTGATTATATGTCACTGATGACAAAAATGACATTGCAGGCCATTTGCTGGTTAGCTGGTACCAGCTACCAATGTAGGAAGATGAGGGAGATCTCTGTGAAGCACTAACCCAGAGAGCACTGGTCTCGCGGGGTGCTCTCAGCACAGATCATTGATAACATCAAGTACATCAGGTAGCAGTATCTTCCTCTTATATAATTAAATACTACAATATTTGGTAAGCAAATAAAAAATATTTTTGTGAAATACTTAGGCTTATGCCTGCTACCAATTTTTAGAAGCTACTTGTTTATAATACTGCAAATACGAACACTCTAGAGGCAGGATTTTGGCTTATGGTCCTGACTGGTTTTCTGTGTGGGTTTGTATCCTAAGCTATTATCCAGAAAGGTCCAGGTTATTGATTAAATGTTTATATGCTAAAGAAACAGATTTGAAGACCTTTGTTATCTTCCCTGGAGAAAATTGTGATACATTAAACATTTTTTTTTCCTTTTGTGCTTCAAGAAAAGAAAGACACATGCTAGCAGATTATCCTGCCCTATTACCTATACCTTTATCTGCTTACTGAATCCAGCAAGCTGTTTTTCCCATAAGATTTAATCCCTTTGTCTGTCTGCTCTGCTACTCCCAAAATTGTTTCAGTCTTTGCCTCCTGCTTGCTGCAAGCGCAACAGAAGCGACCCAGAGCCCCGTGTGTTGTGTGACCCAGCCACTGTCTGCTGCCAGGAAACCCCTTTACATTGTTACATTGTTACATTGTTGCTTGTTACATTGTGTTGCAGTCTAACGCTGTGTGTCAGCTTGTGTTAGTTCTGTGGAATATGGAATGAGAGCAATGCAGACTTTGCCATGAAAGAAGACTCCCCGTCAGTTTTTGTCTTATAAAAAGGCCTTGCACTGTCTCTGCAGGGCTTGGTCCTTGAGCTCTATGCTGGAATGGGGTGATACAGCTGGAGCTTTATGTTGGGAGGAGGAGGGAAGTCGATCAAGGGTTAACTGGTGGCTTTGTTTTTCTTTGTTTTACTTCAGCATCTGAAATGAGTCAGGGAAAGTCCTGAAGGCTGTTGGAGGGAGAGGATGAGACTCTAGAGGTCAGATGGGTTTAGGCTGCTCTGGAGCTTTGATCTGCCACCTCAGACCAGGCTGATGCAATGGGTTGCTGCTGCCCAAAGTGTGAAGTGCCCTTCCTCCCAGCCCTGCTCCAGATGGCAGCTCCAGCACTTGCTGGTTGACAGAAAGGCTATCATTTAACTCACTAACCCCACAGCAAACAAATCGATACTTTTCTGCTGGACTGAGGAATTTAGATAAGCTGCTGTAAGGTCCAGCTCAGTGCCAAGGCTGGGGCGAGGGAGCAGATGAGGTCGTGCTGCTGCAGATACGAGAAGAGGACGTGCAGGGCGTCCTGTCTGGGCAGCAGTCAGCTGTGATATCAGGGGCCACGTATTCTGCAACCAAACATTCAGGTGGAGGACCCTTTTAAGCTTTTAGAAATGTAGGATGTTAAAAGAATTAAACCAAGAAAAGTACGCAGAAAGGAAAAAACATGTCTTAGGGTTTTCGGTCGGCTCACGCTCACTGTCAGGCACAGGATACTGGGTAATGCAGACCCCACGTGGGTATTCCAGTGCTCCTCTGATGTCTGCGTGTGTAGGCATTGTAAAAGACAGGTGAATTTTTCTGATCAATAGTGCCCCTGCTTTGAGGGATAAGGTTGTCTTGCCTCACCACAAAATAATTCTCCTCTGGTTGCTGATTAAAGCAGACTTGCCAAGAATGACGTCCCAGAGTGGCTGCAAAACTGCTCGAGTGAACAACTGTAAATGTTGAAATGGATTTGGTTCCTTCAAATGTCAGGGGGAAAATAAAATCTAGGAAAACTGAGACATTCCAACTAAAAGCTTTTAAAATCATAAGAAATCAAGGGAGAGCTAATATGATCACTTTGGTCCCTTTGGATTGGAAAGCAAACTGAACATTACTGGCTAACTGCAGCTTAATCTGTTAGCCAGATGATCATGCTTCTGTATTTGTGTTGTGTAAGGGTGTTTTTATTCCAGTGGGAGGGTGAACAGTGGTGGTGTTCCTCCATGAAAACACAGGGTTAATCTCAAGTTTTTGTGAGAGCTCCTTATTGCAGCATTGGCAGTACATCAGTATTTGTTCTGGAGATTAAGCAAGAGTTCCCGGTTTGAGAAATGTCAAGATCAGTGAAAACAGCGTTATTTTGGTGCCTAGAAGTTCTCCTTAGACCAGGACTCACAAGTACCAGGTGCAATACAAATGTGTCAGTTTAAGCATTTATCTGCGGGACTACTTCAAAGCAGAAGATGGCATGCTTCTTTTTCAAGCACAGCAGTCAGTAACCCCCTGCAGGGACATTTCTTCCACAACAGCCTGGAAGGGTGTGGTTTTGACGGGTCAAATCTCTTGATGCCCTGTGTTAGCGCTCCTCCTTTCCCTGTCTGTGCTATTCCCAGCAATTCCCTTTGCTGGCTGTGATAATTCTGAGTGAGGCAGTCCAGCTCTAACATCTAATGCATGAAGACATCCAAAAAGTTTTTGGTCTGGACTATGGAACCAAAACAAATTGTTCTAGAGCCCATGAGATCAGCAGGACATGGGCAAAAAAGCAGGAATATACAGCTGGGACCGGCAGGACTGTCTTTTGGCTAACGCGAAAAAAGTAATCTGAAAGATACACAGCAGACTAAAGCAGTCTTCCAGTATTGCCACAGAAAATGTCATCCCATGGTCAAACCTCTTCCACTTGCTACTTTGATACACAGATAACAGGGAAAACACTTCTCTGTCCTTTGACATTTAACCACTAATAGTAAACAAAATGAAGCATGAAAAAATGTACAGAATTGTGACCAGAAAACCTCACCTGCCTTTTACAGTGCTTACCAGGAAAACCTGGCCAAAAAAACCACTTAAGCAGAGTCTAATTATGTGGGAGAATAAGAGCTGCCCACAGCAGTGTTTCTGGAGCTCTCAGGAAAGAGCAGCCATTGAGTTGGGTGGGTGCCTCATGAACTCTGTAACATGAAAGCCTGTGAGGTCCTGAGTGCATGTAAGAGGGGAAACAATTCACATTGTAACAAAAAAAAATTGAGATGTAGCTGTACTATGGTGATATTGGTTGAACAGCTGTTCATTATATAGAGTCTGTGACATGTAGAGAAAAAAATCCACTGTGCATCTCCTTATTTTTCAGGTTTGAGGTGGTAAGGTCCTTACTGCCTCTAGTTTTGACATCCGAGTTATCTCCCTTTTCGCTCTCCTTGCTTTTCTTTATTTTTCCTTTGCTTTCCATTGTTTGCTTCCTCTCCATTCTTTTTAACTTTTTAAAGAAATAACCAACAGCTGAGTATCAGAGACTTTAAAAAACATTGGACAGGTGAACTCTTCTCAGTCGGAGGGTTGGATTTACAGCTGTTAAGTTTTTTGCAGCCTGTGCTGTTGTGGAACTTCAGCAGAACCTCTTCTTTTTTTTATTTCAGAAGCTTCTCGCTTTGATTCCACCATGGAAGAACTTCAGTTGGCCACCAAGAATTTTAAATGGGAGGGATGACCTGGAAGAAAGAAACTACTGTAGATTTTTTGGTGTACATCTTTGGCCACCTCCCCCCAACACTGCCCCCTGATACCAACCTCTCTGTCCATGTAATAATGATCAAAATTGAGATAACTTTGTGTATGGCAGAAGGTCATTTTCTGAAGCCATTTGGGATTTTCTCAGTACATCCTTAAATGTGGTATAAAGAGATTGAGAGTGGAGACCAGAGGCATCTGTCACCATGGGGGGTGAGCTTCAGGCTCGGGTATTTAATTCACTCGTATCAGGGTCCAGGATGTCACCAGAGGAGCAGTCAGTGATGCTCACCTGCAGGGAAAGGTGCTTGTTATGTGTCTCAGCCTCCTCCTGCATTCACCCTCAGTCATAATGACACCCAGTCCCTCTACAACCTCAAATGGTAAAAAACTTCATCTGTTGTTCCTATTCACTCATCCAGGGGTACAAAACTTCCCTTCTTTTCTTCTGAAACCAGGCTTTATGCTTCCCTTCAGCTGAACTCATTTGGGAATTTGGGACTACAAAAACAAGAACATTTCACTATAGAACTTATTCAAACACACTGGAGGAAGGATGTGTATGGTTTGTGGTAGACTGAGAAGAGGTTTAACTAGCACTGATAACCGGTGATTGGATGTTTCTGTTAGTGGTGTTGGAAATATTTATGTATGTAGAGAGAACTAAATTATAATTAATTATAAAGAGTAAACTCCTTCAATTATGAGGCATGCAGAAGGCTGGGCACTTCCTTGTAGGGAGAGGGAGTGACAGAAAAGACAACTGTCACCTCACTTAACAATGACAAGTGTGAGAAAAGATTGAGGAGAAGCAGGAAACTTAAGTTGTGTCTACTTGTCAGAAATAATATTTCCCACTTGTTCAGCTTGCAGATCCAGAATATTTCTCCATTTATTCTTTCATCTCCTCTTCCTCACCTTTCCCTGCAAGTGTTTATACATCAGCTGAAGAGCCAGGACCTGACTGAACTTGTGCTGAAGCTCCACCATGGTCGAATTTGCTGATGTGTCTCCACCTTCTACTTAAATACTGCATCTACATGTAAGCAGTTAACAACACATGTATTTCTAAATTAATGTTGTACCACTGACGAAGTTGTCTGGCTGCACTGTTTAAATGCACTTCCCATGTACTTGCGTGTATTTTCCTTGTCTGGAATTGTCCTACTCACCTACCAGCAGAACATTATACAAAATGTAAAGGGGAGGAGGAAGGGAGTTCATACCAGCCATAACCACAGCTTCACACTTCTGTGTTGTACCAGTGGCAGCAGACAAGTTAGTTTGATTTCAGGAAAATGTCGCTCAAGGATTCATACTGTCTTCCTGCTTCTATTTACTGAGCGAGAAATCTGAATGCCTGTATTTTCTCTTTCTGAATCCTGGCCTTCCAGAATGCTTGAAATAAAAATAGTTTTCAAAATCTCACAGTACTCTTGTATGGGCAAATCATGTTTCATCTCTTAGTAGAGTGTTGCCAATTTAAGTTTACTTTAACCCTGTAGCGGGTTCAGTTCGAAACCAGGCAGACCCTCTCTCCCCAGTACTATGCATTTCAAATTTTATGTCTCTTCTTTCTTGCCACATTTTTCCCACTTGCTTCAGCTAACGTTGGTATGCCATGTCCCTGGGGAGCTAAGCTTTCTCCCTGTGCATGAACACTCTCTACAGCACTATTTGCAACCTCAGAACCTAAAGCTCCAGCACTGAGGTTTGGTGGTGGTGTGTCCCTGGGGCATACTTGGAGCTGGCTCCTAACCAAGCTGGGCATGATGTTGTGTGTAGCTCTGAGAGGGAGGGTGTAATACCACTCCAACTATTTTTGGTTTTACTGAAAACTATGATTTCTTTGGCTTCTTTGGTGACCAAGTTAATGGAAATCAGGTTTTCTTTAGAAGAGATAAATCTTGCTAAACTTCCTTTACTTTCTCTAATGATAATATGTTTAAAAAAAAAAAATTAGGTTGATGTAGTGGGCGTAATGCACGGAGTCATTTGTTCCGTGCTGGGCGGTTGTTTAGCTGCATCCCCTTGGCATCCTTGTTGCTTCTGTGGTTGAAGAGGACTCCGATAGCTCGTTGCTAGGGAGGGGCCGGGGGGAGGAGAAGAAAAAGTCTCCGTGCATACCTGGTGTCCTGTAGCCAGCCCCACTTCTCTTTCGGGCTTTGATGATTCATTCCCTTTCGGGCCTGCCCTGTAGTTCGCAATACAGGGAGGCAGCACATAGGACTTGAACGCTGTCAGCGCTGGCTTGTGTTCTCCTGCCTTGGAGAATTTGGCGAATAATCCTCATTTTAAATTATTGGAGATGGTATCTTGGGCCAAAGTTCCAAGCGAGTGCCGTAGCTGAGCGCTTGGGCTGTGCAGCCGCAGATGCTCGTCCTTGCCCGTGTCCCTGCTCCGGCAGCTTTCGGTTTCGCGGGGCAAAGTCTCGGCCGCCGGGGCCATGGAGGGACGCGCGCTCCCGCCCGGCCCCGNGGGCGGCGGCGGCGGGAGGCTGGTGCTGCTGCGGGGGCTGCCGGGCGCCGGCAAGAGCACCCTGGCCAGGTAAGCTTGTCCCGGCCCCCGGCTCCGGGGCAGGAGGGGCGGCCGGGGCCAAGCCGGGCAGTGCTTCGGGAGCCCGTGTGCCCGCCCGGCACTCGCTGCAGACCCGCCGAGGCGGCGGGGGCACCGGGGCAGGACTGGGCTGGGTGGCGGGGGGAAGCGGGAGTCNGGAAGCGGGAGTCTCGCGGGAGCCTTGGCTGATCGCAGCCACTCGGAATCCCCCGGCTCCAGGCCCGCTCCAGGCTGCGCTGTCCCGGGCACCTGTGGCTATGTCTGGGTGTCCTGGCCGCGGGACTGTGCGAGCTCCTGTTCCGAGCGAGCGGTACCTACAGGGACGCTTCTGGTGAGATGGACTGATCACTCCGACCGAGGTGGTTCTTATTCCATTTCTCAAAGGCGCCACGTTGGTGTTGGGTTTTTAAATTTATTTACTTTTTGGTTGGTTGGTTGGTTTAGTTTTGCTTTGTTTGGTTGGGTTTTTTTGTGTTTTGGGGTTTTTTTGGTGGTTAATCAAGAACACGGTAAAGCACTTCCTCTCTCTTGACTGAAAACTGACAACTCTGGCTTCTGTTTTCATAACGTCCTGCACTCCTGGTCAGAGCCTTAGGGATGTATAAAATGGGCATAGGAGACCACTCCACTCTCCAACAGCTCAAAGACTGATTGTAAATAGGCGGAAAAACACAGTAGGGAGCACTGGGAAGCGGCATTGCAGTCGCTGTGACCATGCAGGCATAGTCTGGTACCACAAAATCTCTCAATCTGTTATCACACAGCTCTCAGTGCCAACCACTCTATCAAAAGAGGAACGTTCCCTGTCTTCTTACTCTGCTGGGCTGAGGAACCCATGCTGGGATCATGGGCTGCCACAGGAAGGGCTCTGCTGTGAGAGGTGGCAGCACAAAACTGTGTCATACACTGGGTTCGTCTACAGTTTCCTCTTAGTACAATACTTCCCTGGGCCCTTCCCACTGGGCCTTCTGCCTCACTGCACTTTGGCAAACGAAGTTCGTTTTTGAATTGCCAAATGCTGTGTTTTGCTCATACCCAAAATACACATCTCTTCCTTAAGAGGCTGGGTAAGTGTGGGCCTGCTCCTTCAGGGGGATTTGGATCATCTTGTAGCACAGTAAGAACATAAAGATTTGGGGGCATATTCTCAGGCAGTGCAAGTTACTGACTCACTTGTAGATTTTAGGTCAAAACACAAGGTTAATTTCAAAACACAAAGGTTAATTATTAATGACATATTTACAAAATCAGTTGTAAGTATTGTTGTAGTAGTTACCGGTGAGATGGATGTTCGCGTATCTTACCCTGTTTCTAGCCCCTGTTATAACATCATTGTGTTTAGCTGTTCAGCAGCACACAGATCAAAAAGCAGCATTTAGTACCTCTCCTTAACCCTGCCCAGATTGTGGAAGGACTGTACCAAGAGAATTCTTTTGCTGTTCTCACACTGCATACCTTTTGGTGTTGGTAAATGCAATGTGCTGTGCAGGGCAAAGTTTGCAAAAAACGACTGTGAGAAGTCTCAGTGCAAGATCCTACTGGAGGAGGAAGGTGGTTGTTTATTTGCAAAAGCACTCTGTAAATTCATTTTATAATTTATTTTCTCAGATTTTATTCACTCACAATATCACAGCTAAATACTTGCAAGCATCAAGGTGCATGTGCACAGGTGGTCTGCCTGAAATCAGGGCAGACAAGGACTGTCAGCTGTTCCATCCTCGCTCTCTCTGCTGGGTGGCTCTCAGTTGGCAGTGACAGGGTGGGTTTTGGTTAGGTCTGCTGTGCCATCTTGCAGCCAGCAGCTTCTATGCTGTCATTTTTTTGCCTGTGAATTCTGTCTACTTGGTGCTCTATGAATCTCAGGTGCGTTTTTTCCCCCCATTATATTCATTTTACCATTTTGGGTGTCTTTTCATCCTCTGCTCCTCTTGGAACAAGGGGAAGGAGGCAGGTGTGGAGAGGCTGGTGTGACCTGCTGGCCATCCTCCTGCTCTTAGAGGATAGGTTTTCCTGTGGAAAGTCACTAGTGCTGAGCCTCAGCTGAGTGCTGGCCTTGGGGGATGCAAACAGCACCTCTCCCAGTTTTATTGCTGTTAATGATCTTGGCTGTCAGTGGGTACCATTGTTTTAGCCTTTGCTCTGTTCTTTCTTCTGGTGATTTCACACACACCTGCATTAGTTCATTCTGCACATCAGCCAGTATTTCTGTATTTCTGTCACAACCTATGGATATTTGCAGTGTTCGTAAGTCACAAACCATGAATGTTATCACCGGTGATACTGCAACCCAGTGATAACTCCAGCAGAAAGGCCCCCTTTCCATTCGTCACACAATCCTAGGAACAACCTTGGATCTGTGGCTTGTTTCCCTGACCTTTCAGTGTCACCCAGCACAGTTTGGATACAGCTTTGTAAGCTTCAGTTATGGCATTTTTGTCAAAATTATTTCCTCATCCTGGTTGCTCCCCCAGCTCAGAGCAGCCTGACACTGGCATGGATCAGTTCAGGTCTGGTTTTTGGTTTCTGGTAAAGACAGCAAAGGATCAATTTGTGATACATTGAGTAGTCAAGCCAGGATGAGGAGTTGATCTGCTCACTACCAAGCTTCAAACCTTTCCAGCAGCTTCACTGTTAAGGATGTTTTTCCCTGAACCACATATTTTAGGTGGCCCCAGCCACCGCCCTTTAACCATTCACTGAATGTCACGGAAGTGTGAAGGAGAGGGGGAAGCTGGGAGTCACTTCTCCAAGAGCCTCGGTCAGGCGTGTTGGACATGCTCCTCCTGAACACGGTGTCCTCAACTTCACAGTGCGGGTTTTGTGATCACTCTGAGGAAACTGCTAAGAAAAAGGTTATCTGAGGTGCAGCGGCAGATATACTTCCAAAAATGCTTCCAAAATTTAAGTGAGCCACGCACAAGCTCATACCTGCTTCCCCAGCAAACTCTGTGTTGCACAGTAGCTGCATTTCCAGCTCTTCTACAACTCATTGCTGTGCTGCACAGCTCAGCTTACAAGTAACCCTTTATCTAACAGTTTAGCTCAAGCACTATAGGCTGGGCATGATCAAACTTGTAACTTTTCGGCCACAGCTGTTGATTTATTGCTTGAAATGAGCTCCTTCTTGTACTCCCTTGTGAAGCACAGAGCGAGTAATCTTCCAGAACAGAAGGGGAAAAAATGCACTGGCACTGAGGCATCGCTGCCTGGTGAAATCTGTGTCTTCTCCAGTTCTCTCTGCTGCTGTTGCCTGGTTCATCCCAGTACTTCCAGTCCTGGGCCAGCTGTTACCGCGTTACCGGCACCCGACCCGGCTGCAGAACTGCAGCTCTGACGGGTTCATGGACTTCAGCTCTGCAGCTCTTGCCTCCGGGCAGCGTTGCACTGGAAACATTTACCTTTGCATGAAACCACTTCAGGTGAGTGTCCCGAGTGTGCTGATCAAATACGCTCGAGTCTGGTGCTTTAGGAGACACAGCCGTGGCTGGACCCCCCCGCGGGTGAGACACAAAGGCACGGCTGTGCTCTGCTCGGCCAGGAAAAGTCCTCGGGGCACCAGGAGTTGTTCAAACACAATAGACAGTGGATCGTGCTGGGCATGTGCTCCAGATCTCACACTCCTGCTTTCCTGCCGAAACAAAAGACTTTTAGACACCTTTTAAATGCCACAGAACACTTAATGTTGGGAAGAGAGGCCGGAGCAAGTGGTTGCATGTGATGCCGGTACATACATGTTCTAGGCTGTGATATACCATTCTGTGACCTCATCTGAGCACTGAAAATGTTTCTTCCAATCTGCTATCAGAAGTTAATTTATTTTCAAGTTTTCTGATGGAAACCTATGGATACAAAATGTGTTATGCTCTACCCTTAGCTAAAGAAAAGTTTGCTGCTGTTTCAGAAACTACAAAGGATAAGAAAGTAAGAAGAGAATGGGGAGTGTTTCCTCTGCTTACAATAAATCTCCTCAAACCCTTTTTTCCTCACCCCTCTACAAGGTGAAGGAGGTATGGTATCCACTGCAAGATGGAGAGATGTAGCACTGTGCAATTACATGTCCAAAGCAAATTAATACTGATCCTTTGACAGATGCTGCCTGTCACAATGCAGTGCTTCCAATTCAATGGCTTCTTTAAAAAATGCAAACATAGCTCCTGTGTGTCCTTTGATCTTGCAAAGAGATTGCATTTTTCTTTTCCTCCTTAGCAAGCTTTACACTTACTGATCTAACAGCAGTGGGTAATTTTCTTTTTACGGGGCTGTTCAAGATTTATTCATAAATAACAGTGGTTACAAGCCCTCCCATTTTGCATAGCTGGTGTCTGTTTTTCTAAAATACAGGCATTTTAATGGCATACAGTGATTAAGAGCCTGATGTGATTATGCAGGACCTTTCTTCTAAACCAGCTTGAGGTCCTGTGAAGATTGTGGAAGGCTTATTTTGTAAAGAACACACTAAAAGGGTCTTGGTGTCCTTTGGAATGATAAGGGACAGAAGAAACAGGATTTTTGTCAGCTTTGTGGGCAGTAGGGAAGGGATTACAGAAAACAGCTGTAAACTTCAGTGACAGTTTGGTTGTTTTGGAAAGCTAAAAGTTAAAACCAGCAAAATAAGCAAAAGGTAGAACATCTTTTTCCCACTTTATGTTTTCTTATGTTGCTGTTAGCAGGAGCTCACTTGGTATGAATATAGCAAATGTGACAGTAATTCATAGCTCTCAGCACATTTTGTCCCATATTTTTCCTCCTTTGGAACACAAGTTTTATCTGCTTTAAGTATTGATATGAGGACAGTAGCCTGAGCTTACAGATATTCACCTACAGTTCAGATTGCTTAAGGGTTAGTACCAAAGCTCTCAAGCGAGTGTGCATATAGGTGTTGAAAATTCAGTAAGGTATGTGCTAAGAAAATGGATTTTAAAATTTGCACTGGTTGAGAACATTTTTAAAAGAAATACTGAGCAAAAAAAATAGTCTTGAGATCTTCCAGTAATGTGCACAATTTTACGTGCCTATTAGTTGCTAAAGGGACAACAAATATTTTAGCAGTCAGTTTTTTAGAGAAGTAATTGCAATAGGTAAAGCAGTGGGAAAGGTGAGGTGCTGAATCATGGTGAGACCTGAATGTATCAGGTTATCAGCACAGCAGTAACAAGATAAGCATTAGGTGTTGCTGTGCTTTTCATGATAAGAATATTTTCCCTGAGACCAAAATTAAAGCAACAAAATTTTACTGTTTGCTAATGGTTTGAAACATGGCTTTTCTTAAATCCGTTTGCCCAGCAATAATTTTGTGAATAAAACCTCCCTTTGGAGCTAGAACACGAGGACAGGTAGGTGCTGAATGATGGATGACGGGGTACAGCCCAGCCCTGGCTCGGCCAGCACTGAGTTGCTGCTCGCTGCGGTGGATCCTACCACAAAGTAATATTAATCAGCAGATGGTAGAAGTTACAGTGGAGACAGAGCAAAGCCAGAAGCTGACCTTTATTCAGCTAAAGGCATCCTGCAGTCCTAGTGAAGAGCTGCTGCCTGCAGGCAGATTAAGGTACAGCTGGTAAGTGAATGGTTGGGACAGAGCTGGATGACAGAACTAAGGTTTTTCTGTCCGTGTGCCTGTCCTTCTGCTGATAACCTGGAGGCATATTTTCCCTTGCTGTTGCCCACGTAGATAAGACACTGAGAAGTGGTTGTTTTGCAGCTTGTGGGGATGGAAGAGAAGCATTTTATTAGGGAAGCTGAAATGAGTCACAGGGACTGGAGGCCACGTGTGGTGTGAGATAGCAGGGCAGCAGCACTCATGTCTGAGAGACACAGGGTTTCTTGACTGAGCTTGCTTTCTTTTCCCAAGACATTTCTAGCCTTAGTGAGACAGAAAGTAGTGAGATGATGCCATGGGCTTTCCCTGACTTCTTGCAGAGACTCCCTCCTTCCCCAGCTCTTCTCTGACTGAAAAAAAAGGGTAATTCTGTCTATGAACACAAAATTTCAGGATTATGCACAAATGGGAGCACAATTTTACATTAAGATTTTTTTTTTTGTGGTCTCTAAGGACTGGCAGAGGAAGGCTTCATATTTAAACCTCCACACAAGGCAGCACTTCCTTCCACCTCCAAGAGCCAGTGGCTGCCTGTGAGGCAGCTGGTAGGTGTCCAGCAGGACATGCATCCACTCTCCATGGCATCCCTGGCCTGCAGGAGCACTGCTGGAGACACACATCCCCCAGGGTGAAGGGAAGTGGGATTGCTCAGTGCCACTTACCACAGTGGTCTGTTTTATGGATCTGCAAATTTGTTTATAAAATATTTTTTATAAACTCAGATTTGTTTATAAAATTTGTTTAAAAGCTGAAGATACAAAAATTACTCAACTCTGCAAGAGGAGGATAAGTGAAACAGGGACAAGTGACAAGAGCCATAACATTGCATAAAATAACACAAAATATTGACTTATCAATCAGATACTTGTTTGCAAATTAAAATTTTTAAAAAGTGTTATCTGCTTTATAGCCAAAAAAGCCCCCCAAACCAAACTGAACTGGACCATCTTTACTAAATGACAAGTCCTTCTTCCTGGCTATCTTTAGAAATCTCTGTAGCAAAATCCCCATCACCAAGTTGTCTTCTGACACCAACTTCCATGCCTGGATAAGCAGGTTTTGGTTGCTGGTTTTTTTTTACCTTTACAATCCTGCTTTCTCAGAAAACTCAGAAGGAAAGCTGAATATATTAATAAGATTAAAGACTTCAGTGTTGGTAGTCCAGTGTCGATTTCTCTGCTGACTTAAAGAAATCAGGGCCATGCCTTCAAGCTCCATTCCTTTCCTCCTAAGTGTCCTACTGATTGCAGTACTTTCAGATCCTTTAAATGGGGACTTTTCAAACGAAGCACTGTGTATTTGCAGAGCACTCAAATGGCTCATGATTTAATGGCCTCTGTTAAAGGGTGTTACCATGTCCTAATCCTTCTTTCATCTTTTTATTTTTTCTGCAGACAGCTGAAACGTGACCACCCCAGTGCTGTAGTCCTTAGTACTGATGACTTCTTTGTGGAAAATGGTGTCTACGTCTTTGAGCCTGACTTCCTAGAGGATGCACACAAGTGGAACCAGAAAAGAGGTGACTGAACTCGATCCAGAGGCTGTGCAGTATAGTTTTGCATTTCAGGCTGTCTTTAAACTAAGCCCCCAGAATAAAATATCTCAAGGTGCTCTCATACACTGCAGTTCATGGGGTGTTGGCTAAAAAATACATTTACCACTTCTGATTTGATATCTTCTGACTTATAGAAGGGAAATTTGTAAATTAAATGAAAAATTGAATGAAATGAAAAAATTGAAATGAAAAAATCTTGGAGGTTGGTTGATGCTGTTTTAGAGAGGAAGCACTGCTGAATCTTGATACCCTACAGACACCAGCCCAGCAGCTGCTCCCTGCAGTGTAGGCATCGCAGCCTTTGCCTGTAACTTCTTAGGTGTCTGTCCTGACCTGGAAGGGGGTTGCAAGGTAATGATAGACAGGAGGAAAACCTGCAAGGTGAGTTTGTGCTCTGAAGAAATTTGTAGCGATGGCCAGCATACTTGAAGATCACATAACAGGGATCTCCTGCAAATAACAGTAATTTTTGGCTGTTCTAAGTATATTTTATAAGAGCTTCAGATCAGCCAGAGGCTGCATCATCTCTTCCAGGAGAGCTGCTGGGCACTGACCTTGGCTCCCATTTGGGTGGTAGCTGCAAACCCAAGTCTGGTGGGGAACCGAGCGTGTGAGCAGCGGGCAAAGAAAAGACACTTTGGGGCTAGTAAGGCCTGGCTCAGTTTGTTATTTAACATATTTTAGCTTTATTTAATGTGTTACATTGCAGCACGCAAAGCAATGAAGAATGGGAAAAGCCCGGTTATTATTGATAATACCAACATCCATGCTTGGGAAATGAAGCCGTATGTGATGATGGTAGGGAAAGCTCCGGTTTATTGCTTTTATGTGCTCAGCTCTGACATTTACTAGGTGATCTGACTGAAAAGGTTCTTTACATGGCTAAAAATATTTACTTCGGTTTTCCCATAGTGCTCTAATTATAGTTAAGGATGGTTATTGTAATGAAGTAGAGGCAGAGGTGCTAATGTAGTTGTTTAGCTGGTCAGCTTTGTAACTCAGTGAAGGCAAAACAACTTGAAAAGATTAACAGCCTCTGAACCTGCCCTGCTACTTCTTGGTGATGAGGACATCATCCCCTTCCCCAGTAGTGACATGACTTGAACAGTTCCCAAACTATTTGTTGACAAATATATCAAGATATGACACATATCTTGATATATTTGTATATGACTTGTAATTGTGGTTCATGACTTGTGAAAAATAGACCATACAGAGTCTTTGAAGACACACTGGTGTCTCTTGTCAGGAATTCTGGCAGAGGTGGCAATGCTTTTAGTGCAGTTTCATAATGTTACTTTTGTGTCCTTCAGGCACGTGAAAATAGATATGAAGTTACATTCCAAGAACCAGACACACCCTGGAAGTTCAATGTTCAAGAACTGACAAGGTACATAATTTTCTCTTTGCTAGACCAGACAGCTTCTCATTTTGTTGATGTGCTCTGAGGTCAGCCTTCTTCCTCTTAATATACCCTAAAATGTAGCCTGGTAAATGACAAGAGAAGGATTGTTGTGGAAAAATTCCATTACTGAGTACCTAGTCTGTAGTGAAGTCAGTCCCAAAAGAGCCTGAAGTGAGACAGACAGTAGAAAAAGCAACAAGCTCTGAAGTAAGGTTTTGGGCTGCAAGCTTGATGGGGCAGGAGCCCTGATTTTCATTCTGTATTTTGAGCAGCAGTCTCTTTTGTTTGGGCACAAACCCGAATCTAAGCACTACAGACAATATTCAGACTTCTGTTCTTAAGAATCTAACCATAACAAATACTGTCCTGCTGCAGGGATGGTACATCAAGTGTGGTTAAAAAATGGGGTTCTAAAGGATCGTGGTAAAGATCTTCACACACACAAAAGGGATATAAAATATGTATCGACTCTGCACAGTGTGGTAGGATACAGAGACAGAGGCACCCAAATGTGGCTCTGAGAATGTTATGTTGACCAGTGACTGCAGAGTGAAAAAATTCGTGCAGGCTGACCTCCGCAGTAGCACCAGCCATTGGTAGGGCAGCACTGCAGGGCTACAATCTGATCAGTCAATGTAGGCAGTTACTCAGAAACTTGCAAGTTGTTTTATTAGATTTTTGAAACAAATTGACTTTCACAGCAGCATTGTAAAGCTAATTCATAGACTCAGTCTGGAGCAGGTCTGCGGCAAATGGTTCAGAGAGAGCTGCAGGTTTGTGTCCAGAATGCTTCCACACGGTGTGGGCTGCTGCAGGACCTCGTGCCCACCTCACAAATTGGATACTGCAGCTGGCAGCCTGCAGGGCAGCTCTCACTCCAATTCCACCATGGAAAAAACACTTTGAGCAGTGCACGATTTGCACAACACGTTTTGAAAATATGGATGCAGGACAAACTTAGATTCTAGGACACAAACTGCGCCTTAATAGCACTAAATGGCAAACCCAAAGATACTCACAAATACAAATTCCTGGTGGTCTTTGGAAAAACAATTGCCACTAAGTTGTGAAGGGATCATGGCTGTTGCTATTCTATGCAGAAAGCCCTGCATGTTTGAGCATTGTGTTCCCCTCCCTCTCAAACTTGGCATTTGCAAGTGTGCCCTGGATTCTGAGCCACATCACGAGTGACGTTTCCCTACTTGCACTCAAAGCCACAGCAGTTTTTGACCTCTATCCTTGCTGCTCACTGTCTGGGCTGGCTGCAGCCCTTGGCTGCATTCCTCCCTCTGTACAAAAGCTCACCCTGAGGCCAACAAGCTGCTCATGCTAAAACACAGCAATACTTGTATAAAATACCACACAGGTCTTCTACACAACTTTCATTTCAGACACTTGTCAACTTATGTCCTGTCTGCTTCCCAAAAACAATGGTGTTACACTTTTTAGCAGTCACAGTAATATTCCTAAGAAGTAGGTGGAAGTGAACAATAATTTGAAAAAAAGGCCAGAAAGAGATCAGTGGCGACCTGAACCATTATGCTGAACCTATCAGGAGCCTTAGCAAACTGAAGATAATCTCTCATAGACAGGCAGGTAAACACTTGTATTTTCTGTTACTGTTGACTCTACAGAAGAAATATTCATCACGTCCCTCGGGAAAAGATCCAACGGATGAAAGAACAATACGAGCACAACGTTACCTTCCACAGTGTTCTCCGCTCTGAAAAACCAAGCAGAGATTAGGGAAGCTACAGCGGAGCAAGTGCAGCTTACGGCACAGGCCCCCATTGCACCCACTTTTCTGCCTTCCCAAGGAGGAGACCTGGCATGGCACGTACGAATGTGACATTTAACTGAAGATGTGCATTCCTCGGTGTTTTAATTACCAGGGTATAAAGAGTCTCTAGTTTTACATTTCTTCCTAAATTGTTTTTTATTCTTGTGTTTTTCTACTACATTTCTAAATTACTTTTATTTCTTACAAATCTTTAAAGGGCATCGTACTGTGATCTCACAGCTCTACATGGCCAGTGTAAGAGCACTGTTCCCAGTACAAACTGTACTCCCTCTCATCCCTCTTCCTCCATGAAAATCCATCCAGGCATATGCTAAAATGTACTGGCTCTACCACATGCCACATTCGGGATGTTTTTTTCTGCATCACAGTCTGACACTAACAATAAACATTCCTAACTTACTTCTTTCTTAAAGGCCATTGGGCCAAATCTTTCTCCACGCAATTAGCATTTCTTGCCATTTTAGTGCTTTACATCTGGCTGTATAAACTTTTTGTACCTACTGTCTTGCCTACAGCATTATTGGAACTTTCAGAGGCAAACTGAATGATGACATAAGTAGCTTAACAGATTGTAGCAAGATTTGATGCTGTTCCCTGTATGCACTGACTGGATTCACGCTGGTCTTACCTCACACACAGCTTCTCCAGCCTGGAAGCAAAACACTTCAACACAGCAAACTGAGCTCTTCATCTTGCCAAGACATAGGAGTTCACTGATCCCAAGATGGAGAGGCTCCTAAAATGAAACATGAGTGTTAGGCTTGTGCGTGTTAACTCCTAAGTGGGAACAGGGCTACAGGAGCAGCTCTGAACAGGTGAAGCAGAAACGCCGACCAAGGACCTATTTAATAGTAACTCTGTGGGGCATTTTGCTGTGAATCAAACAATCACAGCTGTTCTCTAAACCTCTTCTAGTGTTATATGGAAAGTCCGAGGAGAAAACGACAAGAACTGTGCCAGAACTGCAAAGCAACATTTCAGAATTAAAGTGTTCTGTTTGGTGAAAATAAGAGAACTCTTTATTTTGCCCTGTGCCACTTTGGACAGCGGAACAGCTATTCTAATGTGGCAGAGGGTAACAAAACTGATGGCTTTAGACTGAAACAAAGATCTTGCTGTAATATAAGAACACATCAGAATCAAAGCAATGGCTTACAAAATGTCATCAAACCCTCAGCCACACTGATGCTGTTGTACAATACATCTTTGTGAGAAGTGTTTACATACTAAACTTCAAACTATTTTGCAAATGAAATGTTATTTTATGAGTCTGTTTTTGTAATAGAACTTTATTAAATACAATCAAGTTTTAATGTACAAAGTGTAAAAATAATTTGAATTTGAAATATATACAATACTGTACACGTGCATTAGCAGCATTTTTGGGATTTTGGTCTTTGTAGCATTCTGTGAGCTGGTAACGAGTCCTCAGGTTCCTTTGGGTTCTTCTGAAGAGCCTCAGCTACTTCAGAACTGCTTTTGATGAGTTATTTGCTTCCCCAGTAGACCTGGAACTATTTCTGGAAGAAAGATCGTCAGATAAAGTAGTAGCTGTTGCATTGCTGTTTTCATTTACATAATCCATCTTTTCTTCTGGTAAATTATTCATGAGAGCTTGTGTATTAATCATTGCCAGTTCTTCATCAGCAACCAGGTCATTCTCGGGAAGATGGACAATTTCTCTCAATTTTCTGCAGGGAGTGACATGGCCAATATTCTGATCCGTCTCTTTTGATGATTTGCTCTGCTGTAAACCCAAACTTCGTGGAGGCTGAAATGCTCTTTTAACAGATGGAGAAATTACTGAACATATTGGTGTCAGTGGTGGAGGGGCAGGTATGCAACTGAGGAAGTCCATAGCTTTTCTCTTTTTGCTGGTTTTGAGAAGGTCTTCATTAACTGTAGCAGAGGAAGGTGTTTTTGCTGACCCTGGTGTGACAAGTTTCATATTTGGTGTGCTAGTTGACAAAGGGCTTGGATGCTTCATTTCAATTCTAGAAGAGATCTGGGTAAAAAGAGAAGTTTTAGGTTGAATATACAATGTTCCGTTTCATGAACTTCCTCAATGACTTCCAAAAACTGGGTGAAACCCCCCCAATACAAAAATACTACATCATCATTCATATACCATTTAATTTCAGTTTGGTATCTCCTGATGGTGATTAATATTATTCCTTCGAGTGCTGATGATTGATAAATCACTGTTTACCTGTACATTAAGACAGAACTTTTACATTTTGTTTCTAAGAGCTAAGCAAAACGTATGGGAATTGTTCTGTGCCAGATGGTAAGAAATCAAAGCACTCATAAGTCTTTTATTGCCTTGGCTATGTCCTCCACACGTGGTTGGTTAAACAAAGTAAAAAGGAGAAAAAAAATTTGAAGGAAAACCAGGATAGAACATAGACCAAAAAACTCAAAGATAACAATACACACAAGAGAGATGCTGCATAGAAAATCATTCAAACACAGGCTTGAGAATACATTTAATGTCTCATGTGTTTTAAGATGATTAATGTATTTAATAAACCATAAAAATATAAACTAGTTAGTTTATAAAACATATAAACTAAACCTTCAGAATTAAATAACAGCCCTCTCTCTGAAATGAAAAAGGATGCCTTATAAGCTTTAATTTAGTCCCCAGGAACTGATATCACAGCAGGGTGTTTCCACCTCCGCTGCAACTCATGGCAGGAAAGATTTCTGTTCTGACTGTGCTCAGTATTCCACATCAGAAGCAACTCACCACCAGCAGCTTTCATGGAAAACTTGAGTACTATTAAAATCAATTTTTGTCAAGACTGCTAAAATACATTTACTAGGTGATAGTACCTCTTCCCTTTTAAATCCTGGAAGTAGTAAACAATATCTAGGAAAAGACCAGGAAGTAAATCCTCTTAACAAAAGTGGGAACTCAGAACACCTTGAAATAAAAATGTACAGATCAAGATTTTTCCTCCTGTGACATTCACATTAGATAATCTTCCCAGTGGGACCAAGGAAGCAGTACATCATCTATAAGAAAGGATGATTCATTTTACTCACATCAAATTCAAAATACTTAAAGTACGTTGTGGAAACACAGCCCACAAGGGGAAGTTTTCATGTACTGTTTGGAGGAAGGATCCTCCTGGGGAATAATCCTAAACCCCCCCCCACAGAGAAAGCTTCTAATCAGCTTGCATTGCCCTGAAGAGAATGGACGGAGTGGACTGAGAAGTGAGACCATTCACCACAGCTATCAGTACAAAATTTGTGTATATCCTTACTGCATGTACTGCCAGTACAAACACAGCAATAATTAACAGGAGCTTACCAGACTTTTAACCTCTGCATAGCTGCAGGAAGGAGAGGGGCTTTCCAAGCCACATCTTTTAGTTAAACTGGGTGTAAGCAGGAGATTGCTTTGTAGCAAGTTCATCAATTTGCTTTCCGCATCAGAGCAAAAGGAGGCCACATTCTGTAAGGGAGAACAAAGTTTGCAATGCAGAACAGTTGGCTTTCCAACTGTGTAAGGACTATACACACTACATTTAAGACTCTCTTTTCTCATCATTATCCCACTGGAATTTTATTTTATATCAAACCAAGAACACAGAAGAGCACTGCATTTTCCATCCATGGCAGATTCCCTATTGACAGGTACAAGACCTTTTACAAGCCAGGGATCCTGTGGCACATCTTAAAGATGGTGTTGGATGAGTTGAAGAAAAAAAAAATACCAAGACATTCAATCCCCCAGGAAAACTGCATCAACATCTTACTCCATCTCCCAGAAAATCCCCTCAAATTCAGCATTATGCGTATTACTTGTTTTCAAGGTTTGTCAATACTAACAGACTTTTTGGTGAAGGATGTAACACAGCAGTAACTAAAACTAATCATCAAACTGCACTTCTACAGGTTTACCTCTATCATACTTCTTAGTTCATTAACCTTCTCTTGAAGATAGCATTCCTTTGGACTGGCTGAGAATACAGAAAGCTCTCCAGCCAAGAGCACGGGAATTTCTGATCTGAATTCAGACTGCCACTGAAGATTGCTTGCAGAGATGAGTGAGCAGCGGACAACTATATCTTCAATAGCCAAGTGTCTGAGATCTGTCCAGATCTTTACTGCCACTAAATTACAGCTTTCATCAGATAAATACACCACAGTAGTGGAACCTAAAAGCAGAAAAAAGTCTGAATTAAACCTTTACATCTCTTAAAGTAAAGGTACTGTGATTTGGATCTATAAAAAAAAAGCCACACACATCTTCGAAGAGCTACATGACAGCCCATCTGCATGGTAACAGGTGTCTCATGCTTCTTTCATATTCTACACCAGCTCCCTACTGATTACAGAAAACAACTCAAAGTCTGTATGTTTAAAAACAATACTCCTATGGAGCTTTTACTTTTCATCCAGAAGCCCTGTCCATGAGCTCCAGTGCCTGCATGCCACTCATTCCATGACACTGTACATGAAAGAGGGAGCTCATGTACATGCCTGATGGTGCTTCTGCAGATGCTGAACACAGATGTGAGAACTTATGCCCACCATTTATGGAAAAAATGTAAATATAATAATATGTAAATATAAGCTGCTTTTGAGCTTAGATCCTGCCTTACTAACTTCCTGAGCTAGTAACCAGGGAGAGTTTTTCTTCAGAAAACCAGATTTATCTGCCAGCATGTCACTGTGATAGATTGTATTAGCAGGCTTTCACAGGCCTGAGATGCAGGTACAACACCAAGATAACTTTGACTTCTGAAATAAAGAATTCAGTGCTTATTCCATGGAAGGACATGAATGTAGTCCACAACGTACCTGTTCTGCTAACAGAAACTACAACTCCAACTAAATCCACTTCAGCACATGGTGGCTGAAAAGAAGGATCCAACAAACTGGTGAATTCTAGAGCCTTTCTTGGAAAGAAAATCTGTGCCAGCATCTCCTGTGATACCTGAAGAAACACAAAACTTCAGTATTTACCACACATACAGGTGTGATGCATTTTAATGATGCACCTTTATGCACTTGAAGCACTTACTGATAGCTGCAGATACTGAGTTTTCTTCGTGGCTGTTAACTGGACGTTGCTGGAGTCTGCCCTTCCCCTGGACTGTGACACTGCCAGCTGGAAGATCCTGTAGCGGGCGCCTTCCTTCAGCAAGGAACACACATCAGGCAGAGGACGCCAGATACTCAGTACTGCTCCTGACAACAGCACAGTAAGGTAACTTACCTGCTCAGTAATAATTTGAAGGCTTTTAAATAAAATAAATCTACAACACTCCCTTCCACCCAAAAGCCCTCAACAAAAAATCAATTAAAACTGGAAATATTAACATGCAAGCTAAAATACTGTTGGGAAACTCTTCAACTCTACCTATGCTGGCCAGTTAACACATTTAGTTAAAAGTTATTTATAACTTTTCAAGCACTAACCTTTATGTTTTTCTTGCTTTCTGTAGTCTACCACATATAACTTCCATACTGCAGACACATCCCTTTTGTAACAACCATTTTCTTCCTGTTCTGCTGACTCTAAAGCCTTCTTTAATTGTTCCTGCATCTGAGTTTGTTTTTTGTCGTTCATCAGCTGCCTGTAAGCCTTCAAGGCTTTTAATTGGTCATCACTGAGATATCCCTGCAACCAAGAGAAAATGAACTCACTATCTTTTTTATTAATCAAAAAAACACAGTCAAGATTTTTAGATAGCCTCTTTCTTGAGCGTTCATCTGTTACAAGCAATTTATTTCCAGCTGATACACTACTAGGACTTGAAATGAGGTATGTTAAAACAACAGGAGGCATCAATCTTACCTGGTACTCCGCTGGTGCTCTCTGGTCTGTGCAGAGCATTACATTACACACTGTTCTTATGTGACAATTAGTAAGAAGCCTGCTTGAGAGTGCATAACTAAGGTGACTATTTAATATAACAGGCAGGCTTGCCTGCTTCATATGAAGATGTATTCGGAAAAATTTCTGTAAGATTAAAGGAAGAGTTGCACTTCTCCTCAGGCTGCTGTCTCTGAGCTGACACAATGATTTACACTAAAATGCATCAAAACCATCACTTTTCTGACCAAGCCTTCAAGACCCAGATGCCTGTGCATGCAGCACCAGAGACATGGATACCATTTTATCAAGTAAAGTCACAGATCATATGGCTTTATGACAGTCAAGGATCCTCACTTGCAAAAAGCAAGGCATATATTTAATTTTTAACAACTGGCAGGGACTAATCAGCTGCATGTTTATTAATAAAGGCATAAACACTTAAAAGTTGTGATTTAATTGGAACAGGAAATGAAGAGAACAATGACAATATAATTATTTGAACACTTCAGTGAACAGCATGGAAGAATAGATGTATGAAACTCTAGACTTATGAGATGCATTAAGTTTTCATATATGCAAGACAAAGCAAAGTAATAAAATTACAAGTAACATTAACTTTTAATTGTGCTATAACCTGGATTTTTATACCAAGAGAAAATTTCCATCCAAGATAATATTAATCAATTTCAACAAGCCTTCATTACATTTTTTTCAAAAATTTTAATGCTAATTTATTTAGCAATAAGCATGCTGTAGAAAACATCAAAAACCAGCAAAAACAACGAGTAATTTAATCGTCGCTTTAGCAGGAGGTGTTAGATTTTAATTTATTTCACAAGCTTTTCAAAATTAGCCCAGTAGGATCTACAGTTACCTCCATATAACCAGGATCAGATGCATTCTGAATTGCTTCATAAAGTTCTGCACCATCTTGCAAATTATGGATTTGCTGTCTTGTGACTGTCCGTGATCTTGGTGTCCTTCTACTGGTTCTCTCTGTTGAGAAAATGCCATTATGTGGAGTAAAACCAACACACTTTGAAGTGAAGGAAGAAATAATTATGTAAGAAGCACAGTAGTACTTAGGCCTTGCCAGAATAAAAATACAGAACACATGTACAGGAATTGATGTATATAGGTGTGTGTGTGCGCGTATCTGTATCTCTCTCAGGAAAATATGAGCAGAAAAAAAATCTTATTCATTCAAATACAACATAGATTAGATGATTACACGACCTTTGGGGAAGCCAGTATCAGTGTCTGCACTTAGGAGAGTGTGGGAGATTTGACGGGCTACCAAGAACCTTCATAGATACTTGACTACATTTTCTTTATGTCCATCACTTCCTCTTCCTTTCATGCAGCAGAGAAGTGTCAAAGACACCAAGATCTGGGACAGCAGGTGACCACAGGCCTGCACACAAAGCCTCCTCAGGACATCAGCTAAAAGCCAAGTTAACTTCATTACATTAAACTACTAATATCTCCTTAGGTAAGTCACTTTGCTGCCAGCATTTGGATGAATTCCTTAAGCATAGCAGACTCCCATGTAGACAAGTTTACCAAACATAAAACAACACACGAAGTGACTGACATGTGGAAGGTCATAGCAGTGAAGGTAAGAATTACAAGGCCATCTCTGATTTCAACTAAGAATTCCATGCTAGAACTACTGCTAGAAATCACTGGTAGAGGTAGACAGTGTCACCATTACAGAATTTAATAATAGAGTTGAAGTGGAAGGGACCTCTGGTGGTCATCTGGTCCAACCCTGCTGCTCAAGTAGGATTACCCTACAGAAGGCTGACCAAGACTACATCCAAGTGAGCTTTTGATTATCTCCAAGGATGGAGATTTCCCAGCCTCTCTAGGCGACACTGTCAGTCAACCATCATAGTGAAGAAATGTTTACCAATGTCCAGAGGGAACTTCCCGTGTTCCAGTTTGTGCCCATTTGGCTCTGGACCTGTCACTGGACACCACTGACAGAAGCCCAGCTCCATCTTCTCTGCACTGTCCCTTCAGGTATTTATGTACACTGATCAGATGCCCCTGAGCCTTCTCTTCTCCAAGCTCAACAGTCCCAGCCTTTCCTACGTCAGTTGCCCCAGTTCCTTAAACATATTCATGGCCCTTTGCTGTAATCTCTCCAGTGTGTCCATGTCTCTCTTGTACTGAGGAGCCCACAACCGGACACAGCATTCCACATGTGGCATTACCAATGATAAACAGAAGGATCACCTCCTTAGACCTTCTGGCAACAACCCTCAACTTGTCCACCAGGATCCCCAGGGCCTTTTCTGCCAAGCTATTTCCCCGATGGGTGGCTCTCAGCATGTACTGGAGCATGGGAGTTTTCCTCCCCGAGTGCAAGATTTGCAATTTGCTTTGTTAAACTTCATGAGGTTCTTGTCAGCCCATTTCTCCAGCTGCCAAGATCCCTCTGGATGGCAGCATGATCCTCTAGTGCATCCATCACTTGTCCTGATTTTTAACATCAAACCTGCTGGAAGTACACTGCCCCATTCACCAGATCATTAACGAAGATGTTAAAACAGGACTAGACCCAGCACCCATCCCTGGCACACACCAGTAGTTACTGGCCTCCAAACAGACTTTGTGCCACTGATCACCACCCTCTAGGCCCTACTGTTCAGCCAGTTTTCAATCCACCTGCCTGCCTGCTCATCCAGCACATCAGCTTCTCTCTGCGGATCTTAGAGGGACACAGTGTCAAAAGCCTTTCTGAAGTCCAGGCAGACAATAGCTCTGCTCTTGCCTCATCTACCCAAGCCAGTGATTTCATCACAGAAGGTTATCAGGTTGATCAAACACATCTTCCCCTGGGTGAATCCTTGCTGAATACTCCAAATCACATTTTTGTCCTTAATGTGACTGTTAATAGCTTCCAGGATTATTTGTTCCATAACCTTTTCAGGGATCAGGGTAAGGCTGACTGGCTTGTAGTTTTCCAGGTGCTCCTTCCTCCTGTTTCTGAATACAGGAGACACATTTGCTTTCTTCCAGTCTCCAGGCACCTCTACCAATTAACCAATGATCATTCAAAGAGGATCAAAAGCAGCCTCACAGACCATCAGTTAGCTCCTTCAGCACTTTTGATTTCATCCCATCATCAGCCATGGACTTACATATGTCCAGTTTGCTTGAGTGTTCTCTAACTTGATCCTCTTCCACTTGATCCTGACTTCCTTGCTTCAGAACTTCCCTTGGTCTCCAGGGCCTGGGATTGCCAACCAAGGGTGAGGTGAAACAGGCATTCAGTAACTCAGCCTCCTCCATGGCCTGTGTCACCAGAGTCCCTGTCCCACTAAGCAGCTCCACTGATCTCAGTATCTGCACAGTCATGCAATTATTCATGAGGAAAGATGCTCAGTGCTCAGTCTTGGTGTTCTGGTCTACTGAGATACATCCTAGCAGTGCCCGCCTCTTGGTGAAATCTTACAATGTCACGTCCTTGAAGAAAAGGATTAAGAATTCTACAATTTTGGAACAATTCCCCAAGCATCATCTTAAGGATAATTTCTTACTGGCCTGGCTACCAATATGTTCAGGAAGCATTTCCTAGGTAGCTGCAAAGCCACACAAATAACCACGTAACCGTTTTGTACTGAAAGGTCTTGCTCCACAGTGTACCAAGCAAACACCTGAAACAATACAAAACAAAAACACCAACAAAGAAAATAACACAAAATCCCGTCTCTGCTTCTCTATCACCAGAGAAGATTTTCGAATACTTCTTTAGGCTTTTTTGTAAACATCAAGAATGTTTTTGTGTTCTTAATACATGTTCTGAAAGAATGAAAGCTTTACCTTCATGCTTTTCATGTTCTGCTTGGATTTTTGCAAATAGAGCTTCCAGTTTCTTTTGCTGATCCTCTGCATGCTTGGCAGCTTCCCTTTCTTCAGCTCGGCTGTTACGAAAAATGTAGGAACCGGCTGACGTCTTTTCCACCCACTGAAATAAAATGATTAAAACGAAAACCCATACTTCTAAAAAATTATTTTTAACAATATGTAGCTTCCTCTTAATACTCACTGTTAAGCAAAAACCCTTTAAAAATGAACAGGCAGCAGACCGTAAGTTCTTTCAGTATAACAGATAACAGGCAAAACCCCACAGCATTTGTAGGCAACTTGTCAAAGACACACAGACAGAACAGAGCAGTATCCAAAACCAGATGATTTAACAGCTGAAGAGAACAGTTTCAAGTAGTGGGTATCAGTGTTGTAATTTAGATGATGAATGGATCCCACTGGTAGATACATTAAGATTCAAACCATCAAACTTAATGCTTAAAAATGCACCAGACTGCATTCTACCCACCTTGTCTTTCCACATCAGCTATACTGTTTTAACACCCTAGATTAGATGCTGTAAAAGAACTATGATGTAGTTCTGCAGATGTTCCTAAACATTTTCTGCCTGAAATGGTTCCACAAGACTAGAGCCTTGTCCACAACCCTGCCAAAGCTGGCTTGCCTGATTTGAAGAGGTCAATTAGCCAAGCAAGGAGATCCACTGCTGGCAAAGTGGTCCCTTCCCTTCCCCTTTTCTGCACAATTCTGTCTTCTCCCTTGCACTGGCTCTAGCATATATCTGACCTCAGCAGACCGTATCAGTTTGGTAATTCAATAGACAGCAGTTCATTGTGTGTTTTTAAAATTATTATTAGTTACTTTTTCCTGGTTTAATTAATTAAATTAGGTAAGTAACAGGACCAGCTGTGCTCCAGGTTTTGAACAGAGAAGCAGCAGGAGAGTACCGTGAAAGCAGGATGAGGAAAGGTTGCAGGACTAACCCTTATGAGGCAGTGAATTATTGAAATAGGCTCTGCCTACCTTAGTAATTGCACACTATGTATTTCCTGCATTACTCACAGTTTGACACTTTTAATTAAGGCTACTGTGATTCCTTCACTCCTTGACTCTTGAGGTAAAAGGAGACAGAAAGCCCAAATCTTCCTATAATTTTGGTATGTTTGAGCAAGAGCCTCAGTGTTTAAAAAAGTACAACAATCTCTTGACATTGCCAGATACAAAGCACCACTTTCCTCCCCAGCCTGGAAACCATTTACTGTGATGCAGTTACAGGTTACAGTCCCCTTTCTGAGACCTAAATAAATGTTTGTTCTACCAGGCAGCTCACATAGTAAGTGCTGTAATTTCCTCCATTAAAGCAATGATCTAAACAGCAAAGTAATGATCCAAACCAAATGCTGCTACTACCTTTGCAGAATTCATTCTACATCCACCAACAATTATACAATACCTTAGAAATAAGGCAATGAAAAAAGAATCCTAGATGTACGTGCCATGTATAACACACTGTGAGAAAAGTTAATAAAATACGGAAGTTGTGTCCTGGTTAAACTCTTAACATTAAAAGGACTGATTACTAACAGAAATATTGTTTCTTTTTGTGTCTGGTATTGTTATAAAACCAAGTAGTTACAGTGAAGTCTGACCATATTTAAAATGTCTGGATATCAAGAGGTATTTAAAAGACCTTAATTCTATTTTACACCATAATCACACACTCTATTTTCAGTCATATTTTTAAATAATAGAACTCATAAAATACCATCAGCTATATATAAGAAAAAAAAATCCTACTAATGCTTAGACATATGTAACTTCTATGTTAATACGTTAATAATAAAACAAATTTGGTTTCACTTCTACTTGGAGTTGAAACTCTTTTTTCTCCTTTAAAACCAGTGCTGTACTTTTTAGAATCCAGAATTGAAATTCCATTTTTTCTGACTTTTTGAAGCTGAAAGCAAAGTCAACCAAAAGATACTGAGCCCAAATTCAAATTCTTCTTATAGCAGGATACTCCAGTCCTGAAACACTAAATACATGCACAATGCAAGAACCACTCCTGTTCATTTTACACATAATGGTATCTTCTAAAAAAATTTTTAGCTCTCTATATTGTGTCTGATTTGAGGAATGATATAACAAATAATTAATATAATTTAGATCTCACAGAACCTGTTAGATTCATAAACTACTTACACCATACCTGAACAGGGTAAGTTCTTTGAATAACTACATCAATACACCCCACTGCACCACCCTCACTGTAAAGGGACGACAAAGGCAAAGGGAAAGGTCTGGGATCCCGATGAAATCCTAGTTTTGCATGCCATTGTGCACGTCGAGTGCTGTTCGCTGAGATCTGAGTAAGGGAAACAGTGAATGAGAAACTGTCACTGATAGGTCAAAGTTATATCCAGCTTATTACATCTACAGGAATATCTGCATATCTGTTTTCACACTGACCTCACTACGAATAAATCACTTTTGTACCCGAGCAGATCACATTTTAATTTAAAGGTTTCCTTTCACATGGAAAAATGCATTTTAAACAGAACCTAAAAATCTGATGAGTTAAAATTCTTTGGGAAATGAGAATCTGTAAGACAAACCATTGCTTTGTACCAGAAGAGCAATTTCAGTGTTATGCTGAAACTTTACCCAGCTCTTTAACCACCCTCAAATGAGCCAAGGCCCTCCCCTGCCAGTCCACCCTCTCATGATTTGGTTTTCCCCCCACCCAGTTCTTCCTCCAACTTCCACATTGTCTGTGATGGATAAATACTTTCTGTAACTTGGTGTTTAACCAAAGTAAGGAGCTGGAACTGCCAAAACACATAGCAAAACCTGGCGGAATTTTAGACTACAAACTTCTCTTCTAACTGTATTGTCATGGACCCTTGGATCGTGTCTTACAAATCTGGTTGTTAAACTTCAGCAAAGCTCCATCTGTTTGTAAAGCCCCAATAACTTTTTCTTTTTACAAAACACGGCTCAACTAAGTAGCATTTATCACATCTCTCAGTCACATCCAACCAAGCTGAACTAATATTTTATTTACCTTTAACATAAGGGAATCTGGGGCTTCCAGTGGTGTACATCCATTTTGAGGGCCAACAAGCTCTGCTCCGTGCACTATGATCTTCTGACCAACAGTCAGCCTTCTTCTATCTAAGAAAGCTTTGAGAGGTGGATCCAGAAGAGCTCTGATCCCATACCAGCCATCAGTAACTTCAATTATTGCTGCTGCTTTTTTACTTTCCGTGTTCTTATTGCTACTGCTAGGAGATACAACTGTGTTCAGTGATATGATTTTCGAAATACACAGTACAAGTGTTTTACCTGCTGCATCATCTCTTTCCGTTATTTTTTTGATTGCTGATCGTTTACTTTTATCAACTTCCAAATCATACCTATAAAAAAGAATCCATGCTTTGTTAAAGCAAACAAAATCCATCACACTGTTTTTCTTTAAACACAATTGTAGTGAACTGTTGCTTACTCAATCTACATGGTTAAGCACCACTGTAACACAGCAAATGTTATCTACATTTTTGCAAGTAACACACACCATGCTTTTAATACTGCTATGTGTAAGTTTAACAGTACAAGCATTCTGCTAAGTAGTAAATGCAAGGTAGAGGTGCTTATTTTGTAATATTGATGAACCAGAAAGCACACAGTAACACAAATTACAGCTCCCAATATATTGCTATATATGTACCTATATTTCAACTGCAACAGGACCATTTCTGGTGTCAAACATCTGTTAGCAAATTCATGCGGGAAGGACACTTCCATGGCTGCCAATTTCCATACAATCCATCTGTAGTGATTGTAAACCCAGGCCTCTGTTATTAGATTGGGATCCACACCAGGAGTGTCACAGAGGGCTCTGCAGATAAATTGTTAATAAATCAACCTGAAATCTACTGCAAATTTTAACTTGCCTATTTTTTAGACTATTTACACTGTTGCCAGAAATTTTCCAAATTGACTTTGCTTTAATGGTCAGTGATGATCAATCACTAGCAACATTAATCTACATAGTAAACTTACAATCCTGTAATATCTTTATTTACACTAACAGAAGTTTAGTAAAAATGCACAGTAAAGAAAAGTAGTCAGATGCTTTACAATATCACTGAGTTGGATTTATTCTAGGAGACAAGAGAACTGCTAACTAATAAATAGCATAGTTGTCTCAAGTTCATAAGTAACAGAACCTGTAAAACTCCTTTTTCCCAGCTTCTCCCTCATCTGTAGGTATTAGCCATCCTCCATCAGCAAGTTGCATTCCATTTCCAGCTAACAAATACTCCTTACTGAAAAAGTCTTTGATGAGAAACTGGAAAGATTCTGCATTTGTGCTGTTAACTTGTATGCATTGTTTTGAAACACCATATGTGTACAGCTGAAAAAAATCAGATGAAAAAGAAAAATTAATGACAATACAGTAAGAATTCAGCTGAGAGTTTAAATATCCAATCTTATAAATTCAGATTAAGTATTTCCTTAAGCTTGAAACAGCTTTTGTCTGATCTTGTAATTTCACATGTAAACCATGGAGAATGGAGGAATTCCCAACAACTGTCTTAGCAGACCAGCATCACCACTTTCTTTGAAAGTACTTAAAAAAATTCAATAGGTTTTGTATCTTCACTATACCAAAAGCAAGGGTATTTTCATATAGATTTACCCAAGCTTAAATTTTAACTGTTCTTTTAAACCAGCTCTTCATATGCATTATAATTGGTGGATTTTTTCCCATTTGATTATGACACTAGAGACATTTATGACCTTTATTATTTGGAATAGTCTTAAAGCTGTGTATATGCTACTTAAGTACTGTAGCAACTGGTGTAACAGCTACTGTAAATACTTACCTAAAAACTGAAGAAAGTATCTATTCAAAAGCTACTGAGTTTTTATTTGTTAGCCTTGAGAAACAGATGCAAGACAGAAAATAAAAAGATACCAATATACCTCTTCTGTAGAATAAAAGCTAGGAGATTTCTCTTCTACTGCAGTTTTCAGAGAGATTCTATTGCTTGCAGATGTTTTAATGACATAAAGAGTGCCTGGCTGTGAGCGAATATTTTGCCTACATTTCTTTTTAATTCTCATTTCCTGCAGATCTCTGGCACAGCGGAGATTTGTCACCATCCTGGCCATAGCTGCAAATTAAAAAACCCCAAAACATCAAAACCTTTTAAAAGTATTATTAAATAAAGATACACAGTCATACTACAAAAGCAGATTCAGAGAAGCATTTTTTCCACGCCACTCTGTAGATTTTTAGAAACTGCAAGTCTAAATATTCAAAATTTAATGCATTTAGAAAGCAGTGTTTACTGAAGGCATTTGAATATTTATATGAAACAAATGATAAATTTATATTAATTTTATATAACTCCCTGAACTAAACTTCCATCTACATATTCTTCTTATCAGACTGAACTCAGTCTCATAGAAAACTCCAAATGAAGAGAAATTAGCTGATGACTACGGAGTTCATAATCCTGAGACTTTGGCCTGTTAATGCACGATCTAATTCTGCAAATGTTTGTACCTGTTCAATTGTACACAGGTCCTTCTGAAAGAAATCCAGATTACTCGACTGTAAATTGTAGAAATAACACACACCAGAACATTCAAGAGATCTTAGACGGCATAAGCCCACATTTGTAAGTCGAACAGTTGAGCATTTAAACTCTGCTTCTTTGAAAATGACACAATCAACCATTTGTATGGCTAAGTCTACATTTTAATTAGCAAATGGAATGAAAACAAGCTTCTGTAAAAGTGAATGAAGTATAGCAAGGCTAATCTAAGGTTCCTAGATTATTTTACCTATGAGTTGTATATGAAAAATCAAATATCAAATGAAACATAAGCTATCTTGTTTCTAAGCACTGTGTGAAATACTTTTCATCTTCTCAATTAACTTTGGAGATAAGCAGCATATGCTTTTTTAGGAGTGTAATACAAAATATTAGGAAAGTAGTAATTTCCTATTTTTTCTGCCAAAAAAAAAGCTTTAATAAGAACCTTCTTATTAAAGAAAAAAAAGACTGACAAAAAATGCAAAAACCCCTTAAAGGTTTAACTCTGACAGTTAGTATTCACAATAGTTAAGTGAGTAAAATCTAAAAATACCTAAATTGCCATTTTCTAGGTCGGTGTCTGCCGCATGCTGCATGCAAGACTGGTCATCTTGAGGGTCAGCATTATTTTGTTCAGTTGTGATCTGATTAAATTCCATCTCTTCAGTCATATTTTTGCTGATGGGTGAGTCACATCTTTTGCTGCTGCCTTGTTCGCATGTAGAAAATGTCAGCTTGGTTTTGAAGGGTGGAATAAAAGTTTTAGCAGCTTTTCCAGATTTGTACAAGCTTCTCGTTTCCTCACTCTCTTTTGCCAAGGCCTTACACAGAGTGGAAACCCCTGCAGTACCATTTGAAGAGTGCCTCAGAGCACAGTGCTGAAAAATGGCAGGTTTAGATTGGAATCCTTTTAAGTCTTGATCTGGCAGAGTAAGGGTAGGATTCTTGACTTCTTGTCGTTCTTTAGTCAACCTACAGAGACGAAAACATTTAACCATACAGGTTTCATCTTCCTGACAAAAATCTTTGCCAGGAGTTTCGTATTCTTAATTTAGTAATACAAATTTTAATACTGTATCAATAATAAGACAGAATATCAATCTCTGGTATTTTAAAAACAGAATACTTGACTTCTATCTATTGGAAAAAGACAATGTAATAGAGTGTAGTTTGTTTAGCATCTCACTGGCCTACTGCAGCAGAAAGGGTTATACAGTAATTTAATGCTTATTTTGAAGTAAAATTATTATTATGAAGTTGGGTAGTAAATTATTGCTGTATATTTTTAGAAGGTAACAAAGGCTTGCGAGGTTTTAAGAAATTGCATTAGAAGAACTCTAAAATATGTAATAAATTTCTCACCCAAAAGGCTGACAAGTTATGGGTTTCAAAGGCACATGGTACATAAATTTTCTTCTGTCTTTAAAAATGCCTGTAAGATAATTAGAAAAAAAAAAGTTTGAAATGGCACATTACATAGACAGATAGAAATTTACAGCACATGTTTTATCTATATTAATGATATATAGAAAAGTTTTCAGAGTGAATTTAAACAGCTTTATTCCTTCCTGCCCCCAAAAATATTTGTTTAAACATCTTTCCAGAGAGATCTAAAGGATAAGTGATCACAATGCTGAGCTCTCAAGAGTTTGTGTTTGTGAGCCAGCAAGATATTTTTAGGCTCCTGAAAGGGAAATGTTTACCATGTATTTAACTCCCGGTAGTCTCACCATTCCATTTAGAACTGTTTCAGCAACTTTTATTCTTTTATTTGAAGTTACAACAGAAAAGGGCACATTTGCACAAACCCTTCCTTCCATTACTGAAGCACATGCTAATCTTGGAATTATCAACGTAACTAAATCATATTTGCTTGGAATGTAAACTCATTTGTGTTATGCCCTTAGGCTGCAAAGAGGTGCATGTTGCGAGCACATGAGAAGTTGTATATACAAGATGCCACACGTTCTACAAGTCAGAGGCAAGACTGTACTGGAGATTAGAACTGTTTTCAGTTGTCTGCCAACAAATAACACTGTTTAGGTCCTGCTGCAGGGTAGGACAATATTGACCCATGAAGGGAATATAATTACTCTCTGGCAGCAATCTACAAATTCCATTTAGTACTTCAAATCATGGCTTCTATGCCTAGAACAATATATTTGATGAATCCTGCTACTAAATTCTACGTGAAAGCATGCAGTGCTTAAAAAGAACAGGTTCCTTAAGGAATACAGTTTATCCTATTATTGAAAGCTGTGGCAAAAATCATATTATCCTAATACCTCAATCAGTAACTACCTTCCTATAAAACATCAACTCAAATTTTGAAACCTTGATTTCTCTTCCATAAGCTTCCGTATTACTTGCTCAGAATATTCTAAGCATCCGTAATATAGATGGCAATCAGTAAGTATATTACCAGTAAGTATCTACCAGAAAATACAAAGGTAATCAATAAAATATATGTTGTAGATTAATCAATAAAATGCATTCTTCCTATTGAGACTAGAATTTGTGAGATTTAGGATTTTGAGAAACTGGGTAAATCCCTCCTGAACTGGAAATTAAACCAGAGTTATTGCAGAAGTAATATATTTAGATTCTATGCAACAAGGCATATCATTAATCATGTGATTTCAGGTCTGCAGAGACACTACCACAGAAGCTTCCCTGAATTTCCATGACTATATTGATAAATGCAGTAGTTAAGCAAACTTATTGTATGTTAGTTTATTGGAAATTGAAGAATTCTAAAGATAACAACTGACACTGGATTACTGCTTAGAACACAAGATAACTAAAATTACCATCAGGGGTGCTTTTTGAAGCTTTCAAGGACCTGGGGGAATTCTTTGTTCTGTTAAATTCAAGCAGAAGCTGTCTTTTAATTGGAGGTTCTCCTAGAATAAAAACACAGAATTTTAAAAGTGATGTTCATTTCAAGTTCAGTATCTTATCAATCTGCACAACATAACTGTAATTTCTAAATAAAAGACTGAAGTCAGAGCAAGCAGACTTAGCAAGTTTTCAGATCACACATATCTTTAATGGCCTTTTCAAACACAGAGCCACCTCACCACAAATTGCAAAAGTTTCTGCTGTACAGACTGACTGTATATTGTGTTACCAAGAGCAACAACAAAACTCCATATAATGAAGTCTGTTATTAAACTTCTGTCATCAGTAATTCTTTTCCACCCAAAACAAAGCTGGTAAGTCTGAAGTTACCAAACACGCTCAGTTTGCCTCAAAAAGTGCATCACAGTGCACTTCAGCAGCACAGCCCTCACAGTGCACTTCACCTACATCTCTCTTTGTATTTTCAGTAACCAAAGTGTCCCCCCAAAGTTCTAAGAGTAACACATCTTTTACAGAAGCTGTAATTAAGGTCAGGGTTCAGCTGTGGCACAGCTGTTTCAAGCTGGATTGATAAAAAGTCCTTCCCTGGCTTTTGCCACCTACCCAAACTTTCCAGCACTAGCCTTCCCGACCTTTGTACCTGAACCTGTGCAGCCAGGCAGGGACTCTGCTGCAATCTCCTCTTCCACAAGTAGTTTTCAGCTAGCCCAGGTCCCTGAACTAGTCTGGGTGCCTGTGCAAGCATCAAGTACCAACACCTCAGCCCTAGACAGGTCAGTTTCAGAAGGCAAGAATCTGCTTTTAGACCAACAACTATTTATCATATCAGACTAGCAATCCTGACACAAGCAAAACATTGTCCTCACCTACAATGAACAAAAAGGTGAAAATGAAGATACTGCTACTCATTTTTCAATGAAAAAACACTAGATTTGTACAGAGAGGGGAAAAAAAACAAGAAGGAAGTCTGCTCAGGGAGAAAAGGAACAGCAGCTTCCTTCTGTAAGTTTATGATAAAACAGCAAACCTGTACACCTTCAAAATTTCTAATCACAAATTTAGCTTCTACTGTGTGTATTTAAGCCTGGAAAGAGTGGATGAACTACCCTGTAGCAAGAAGAGTTTTTGTCACTGACACCTAGAGAAAGAACTTGAATGTTTCTGTGACCTAAAAATCAATGTGACATGCAAAATCCCCCCAAAACCTCACAAAATCCACTCTGCAGAAATAATGGAGTTGAATACACGTAAGATAAAACACCTACCAAGTGAGTTGTTTTCTTCAAAGTGCCTCTTCCCAAAGGTCTTATTTTGGAACTTTTTATCCCATCTGCCACTGAAGGTCTGCACAGCATTAGTTGGTACTCCAGAAATGGAAAAACTGTCTTCCATAAAAGCTCTTGCACTTTCTACAGCCTCTATTTCCAAGTAATTTTTTGGACTTTGGAGAAGATTAGTATTAATTTCTGCTTTAGCAGTAGCACTGCATGAAATTGCTTCAGACCCTGGTTTTGACCCCAGATTCATGTCCCCTTTTCCAAAAGACGTGGTCTCTTGCTCAAAGTTATTTTTAAATGATGTTAACTGCTTGTTTTTCTGATTGTATGGTGTATGCTCAGGCACTTTGACATGGTAAGTGCCTGGAAAACACTTTATTTCCTGAGGGCTGATGCTTTTAAAGTCAGAGTCTTGATTGCAGCTTTTTTCAGTTTTGAATTCTGAAGTCACCTTTTCTGTTAAAGACTTTACATGTTGATCACTCTCTTTAATTGAACTAAGCTGATCTGTAGTGCAAAGCCCACTATTCAAAAAATAATCAGATTCTTCTAAAATAGCCTTTGCTTTTTGATATGCATCTTTAGAGACTTTTACCTGCTTTCCACTTGCAGTGCTGAAGCCAAAAGCAGAATGTGAAATAATTTCAGTGCTTGTATTTTCTTCCCCTTTTGATGACGCTGCCTGCATTTTCCTAGGAAGTACTTCAGTGTGCATTTTAGACTTTTCAACACCTTCCTCAACTAAAAATGCTTCTTGGACATGTGATGAATGATTACCTTCCATTTCAGAAAAGAGTTGTCTAGCTTTCCTGAGTGACTCTTCTGAAAGCTGTACAGGCTTTCCACTTGCTGTACTAAAAAGTCCAAAACTGCTTGCAGAAGCATCTGATGGCTTTATCTGCTTACCTGGAGCAGACAAGTGCCCTAAAAGCTTAATATGCTGCTCGAAGCATTGCTTCTGAGAATTTGAAACAGACTTTCCATCTGCAGATGTGTTTCTTTCTTGGTGACCATTTTCATTAGAACTTGCATTGACTTTGATAAATTGGGACGCGGCTGAATTAACCTCTTCGCTTGTTGTAGCATTAAAAAATATAGCAGAATTAGGACACTCAGTGTGAAGGACTACAGATGAATTTCTAGCAATTTCTGTTTGATTGGTTCTTGAGTTAGGCTCAATTTCATATTTTACAGCTTCACTGCAGTCTTCTTGAAACATTTGTCTGACTCTTGCTAATGCACTTTCTGAAACAGACACTGCTTTCCCTTTTGCTGTGCTAAACACGGTTTGTTTCAGATCACCCCTTTGCTTTTCAACGTTAAGTGTTGTATCTTTTAACCTGTTAAAATTAATTTCCTCTTCAGGAAGACTGACTAGTGACTGGTTTTGGCAAGCACTAACTACGATGTCTGTGAAGCAATTTTTATCAGCAGCAGGTTCATTTAAATGTTCTAAGTCGAAATCCTTACTGACACCATTCATGTAAGAGCAGCTACTTTTTGAATCTAAGAGGAGTGATTGATCAGGTTTATTGTTGCTCTCCTCAACAAATAAAGTATTTTTTGTATCTCCAGACACACAGTTGTCTTCGAGGTCAGTTGGTACCTCCATTAAATGCAGAGATGCAGAAGAGTACACAGGCAAATCAACTGTGTTTTCTGAATAATCCCTCTTTCTTGGGGAGTAGTCCACCTTTTTCTCTGCAAGCGGTTTTCCATCTTCAGACAAACAAGTTCTACTTAAAGCATCACTCCTCTGTCCTGTAACAGATTCCAATTCTGACTTTCCAGGTCCAACATCAGCTTTTTTATGTGCATGTGAGGTTACCAAACTTTTTTCACAAGCTTCACCTGGATCAACAAATGCATCTACCTTAGCAGGATCAAGAATCGCAGGATGTTTAATAGGACTGCTCTCTATTGCCTGATTAAACTGATCTCCAAGTTCTTCAGGAACAAGCATTTTATTAAAACTAAGTTTTTCTGAGTCACGTTGAGCACAACTTTCAATACATAAATCACAGTCTTTAACACAGCTTTTACCACATTTCCTTTTCTTCATGAGGTTCTCAAAATTGTCATTATGTTCCTTTCCTACATCAAAATCTGCAAAAAACTTTTCCGCTTTGGCCAAAAATCCATCAGCAATTGCTATTTTCTTGCCACTAGCAGTATGAAAACCAGTCAGATAACTCCCTTTCACTTCATTTTGCCCGACATTTACCTCTTGTTCAAGAGGTATTTGATAATGATGGTAAGAACCTATTTTTATTCTGCTTTCATTCACTAGCAGGTTCTTATAATGGGGGGTGTCTTCTTCCATATTTTTACGATTCGTTTTTTCGTTATCAGAGTTCTCCAAAACATGTGCATCTCTGTCTTCACACTGTACACTGAATAAGGGCAGAGAATCATTCAGAGCTGCATCAGGAATGGATATATCACCACCAGCTGGAGTTTGAAATTTTGGTGACAAACATTCATCCTCCCTTCTGTCTTCTCCTTTCTGCTTAGGAGATTGGTTTTCCATTTCATACGACATATTTAAACTGTGTTCTGCAGTTGTAACAGCATCTTCTAGACATGTGACATCTAATGCATTGTCTAGCAAATTGCCTTCATCATCCCCTCGATTTAAAAATTGTTTGCAAGTTTTATAATTCTGCTTACGATTCTTAGTGGATAATAGGCTGTTGGTAACGTTAATACTACTGAAGCTAACATTCTCAGTATTATTTACTGATATTTTTGTCTCATTTTCTGTATTTTCCTTTAACGCTGTACTAGTATTTTCCTCGTTTTTATTCTGTGCATGGTAGGAAACAGAACCTGGGTGGGAAACTGCATTCATGCTTTTGGCATTCGAAACACAAACAGTTTTTTCTTTGCTTTCTTTAGTCAGGCATCTGAAAAACTTACTGTCAGAAGACATAGATCCATTTGAATTGTGACATCTAGTACCAGTTCCAGAAGATTTAAACAAATAGTTATCATCATCCAAGTCTCTGAAGAGCTCTGCAGATCTACTCAAAGCTGCCTTTGAAATATTTATTTTTTTACCTCCAGCAGAAGTAAAGCCTATGAAATTAGAAAAGCTGTCCTGCTTAGTTATGGGAAAGCTCTCATCAGATCTTTTGCTTTCATTTATGTCTAAGTTAGTAAAAGTAACCTTTTTGTCATTTTTATGGAAAACCACTGCATTTTCATTTTCTACCACTTCAGAGCTTTCATTTGTGTCTTCCTCTTGACAATACCTGTCTTTTTTAACTTGATTTTCAGATTTAAAAGTGCTACACAACCCCACATCTTTCCTTGTTTCAGAAATATTTTCTACATTCTTTGTTCCATATGGTTCTCCAGTTCTTAACTGTTGCAAGCCATGACTTTGTATTGTGTTACTTTGCTTTCTAAACTGTGTAAATTCAAACTGACTACCTGTTTCTTCCAAGATACTAGAAAGTTCAGCAATTTCAGCTTCTTGGCTTGCTGTCAAGGTTTGATTTGCTTCTTGCAACACTTGTGGAGTTCTAGGAAAGCTTTTACACAAGCCAGCTTTATGTGGAATAAACTGTGTATGCCTGGGTTCAGGAAAACTTTCCTGTGAATCTAAAGAATCAGATAAATTACTGCCCAACTTGCTTTTTGAATCTGAGAATAACATATTTTCCTTTTTAACTTGTTTTGAAAAGTGTTTGACTGTGTCCATGGAAGAGGATTCAAAGCATTCATTTTCAATATCTTTGAACAGCATCCTGCCTTTTGCTATACTGGCCTCAGAAAATTTTATCTGCTTATTGGAAGCAGTCTGAAAGCCACTGAAGCCCAGATTCGAAGTGCATGCATCAAAATTCACTGATGATTCCCCTTTACACTTCAGGTTCCTGTTGGGCTGTTTGCTGGAATATATAGGTGCTTCTTGTCTATCTTCCACAGAAATTACTTCTTTTACAGAACTGTTATCTACACAATCTAATAATTCCTTAGAAATGTCTACAGCTACATTAATGAATGCAGCTGCTTGAGGGCTTTTGTTTTTTTCAGCTAGCTTTGGGACTTCGTTGTTGGCTACGTCCTCTGAAAAGGCACCTGCATCTGTTTTCTCCCCTCGTTTTAATCCAGTACTGTCATTTTCTGAGCAGTTTATTCCCAAAGGTCTGTGTACTTCTCCACAGTCAACTCCCGACCTCTGGTCTGTAGCATGCCTTTTACCAGATGATAATTTATTGCAACAGTCACTACTCACTCCAGTTATGCCAAAGTTGATCTGACACAAAGTATTATGGGAAATGCTGTTTGTCACGGATATAGAGCCACTGTGCATATCTACCAAGAGTTCCTTGTCCCTGTGAGAAGACCCAAGTTCTTTCAGGCTCTGAGATACAGCAGCTCCATCATTCACATTAGCAGTCATGTCCTCATCCTCTTCACTTTTCCCTAAAGAACAGCTTTTAGGGAGAAATCTGGAACGCTTTCTTGCCATTAGGCGTGCTGAAGTCAGAACTTTACGTTTTATATTTGAAATAATCTCACTATTTAAAGAATTTGTTGTGTCTTCTTTCAGTGTATTAGATACTTCTAAGCATTTTATTGATGTCGCAGGTTGATCTTCTCTTGCATTTTCCCCCAGGTCTCTCAGGTCTTGTTGTTTCAGCCTATCACTGAAGGAATTATCGGCTGAGTTATCCATTATATCTATTTTTAAGGCAGAAGTGCTGAAGTTCTTTGTCCTGGTATTTGATTCCAAATGCCTTCTCTCAGCAGGAAGAAAACTGTCTGCAAGAGAAGACATTACAGAGAAAAACGTGAATAAATTTGTTCAAACAAATGTAGATTCAGATTTTCATAACATTTTGGCTGATTAGATAATTTCTACACAACCTTAACAGCAGAACCCAAAGTATCACTTTTTTTTTCAAATGCAAATGCGTGACAAGGCTGGAGATCTACTTAATCTAATTATGTTCTAATAGCCAGAAACAAGAGAGTTGGCTGCAGTTAATGCTACAAGGTAAAAAACAACAAATAAATTTTTAGTTGTAGTGAAATTGGAAAAGATGGGCTTCAACTCCTTGTGTCTCAACATAAGGATTTGTTTCAATTTTAACGTACATCAACTCCTAATATCAAGTAATTCTTCTAGCAAGAACAACAGCTTCTAAAAATAGGAGCATGTGCTTGCTTTCATTATATTGTTTTTTAAAATATTTTGTGCTTTTGGAAGAAACAGATGTACGGTCTTAAAGCACCTAATTCTAAAAAAATAACTATACAACTTAATCATTCCTTATGATCACTTAGAAGTTATCAACTCAGACAGAATGGCCCTTGACACTACGGATGTTTAACCAGCATTGACAAAGATGACTAAGCTTGTCAATTAGAATAATGGCTCAGGGTGGAAGTTTCTATTCCAGAAACTAACCTGTTATGAAAAAAGTCAGCACAAGATTACTTGAAAATAATGCTATCCTTATCACTATATAACAGACCAATCCCGTATGTTGATTCCCAATTGCATAGCTACTTTTCCACAAACAAAAGATTTTACATGATTTTATCTGAAACATTTACATGAAAGGTTCATAATAAATAATGAAAAGCTTAATAATATACCTTGCTCAACATCACTGGCCACCAGACAGCCTCTAAATTCATATGAATCAGATTCTGAATGTGGTAATACAGTATGAATAGGTGATTCAGAGGCTACTTCTTTTTGTATTTTTTCTTCTTGATACAGTAAAGTATTATTTATTCTATAAATAAATCTCTTGGATCTCTTTCTCAAGCTGGGTAACATCTTCAGGCTTTTAAAACCAGGCTTTGTAAGAGTATTTTCACTATTTATTAAATGTAGGCCATCACAGTTATCTGGAGATGTGGTATTACACACAAGTGGGTGAGACAGAACGTCAGTTACGACAGATTTAGAAGTTGCTTTTAAACGCTTGGAAAAGTTGCCACTGTAGACTACAGAATACTCAGTGACATTTGTATGTTCAATTAAAAAAGAATTACAGTTCAAGAAGCTCATTTTGGAAACCTCAGCTGCACATCCTTTTACTAACAGTGGATCTTGAACACTCAATGACACAGATTTTACTGGAGTTATTTCCGATGCTGCGTTGTTTTCAGCGTTTTTCATTTCATAGCATTTTTCTGCCAAATTGACACTCAACAGCTTTTGTGCTTTTATCAAGCCTGAAGTGTTCAGTAAAGATGCTTCCACAGCATCATCTTTGGCCATTAGTACTGACTTCTCTTCTAAATTTTCCTCCTTATGTAAGTCAGAGGCTGGAGAGCTACATACAGACATCTCCAGGTGAGTTACGTCAAGATCAGATAAGTTCAGTTGAGACCACTGGCTTGATGGAGACTGCACACCTTCTTTCACAGGCCTCTCATTCTCAAAGGACTTGAGTGTTCTATAATCATGCACATCTCCTGTGCTCCTAAGTGACTCCAGTTCCTTTTTGTGTCCTATTAAATACCCATCTTTACCGTCTCCTGTATCTTCACTGGTGTTTTGGAGTAAAGAACCGTTCATTCCAGTAAAGTGGCTCTTTTCAGTCCAGCTGTTTGCTTTGACTTCATGTGAAATGCCATTCTTTCTTCTATTAGGCTGCTCAGAGGGAACATCCCCCTTTACTTGTGTTTTATCTGGACTTATCTCGTATTTCTCTACTGCATCCAGAGCATGTGGCATCAGCAGAGGAGTTCCACTGGACTTAGCTGGCATGCTGAATGTGTCCTCAAAGCTATCCATCTCACCAAGTAAGCCATCTAACACCTCCGACTCTAAAGAGTTTAGAGAAGATGAAGAGAGGAAAAGAAGTAAGAAATTAAGCTTTAGGAAATAACTTGGAAACAGTATTGATAAGTAGAGCTTTCAATTTTATAGTTATTACCTTTACTCAGGGGTCAGCTGGTAAAGATAAAACTAAGCAGCTGTTAGAGAAAGAGAGGTAAGCCCTGGCCTCCTGAGCTCTGTAGTGGTTAAAGTTGCCAAGATGAAACCTAGCTGTCTCAAAAGAGCATTTTTTTCCCCTACAGAGAGAGAATGAGTAGTAAATTTGACAAGATAAATGCATCCATTTTTTTCTTCCAAAATTTATACCTGATGGTAGGTACCAGACGTTAAGAAGCTGCCTATGTTTATCTATAACTGGCAGCTAAAGTTATACACAGTTATCTATAATCTTTATATAAAGAGTAATTTTTTAAATTGTCTTCTACTATGATATAAATTAGTATAGTATCTAGAAAGATCTAGAAATATTCTTAATCTTTTAATTGATAAGGAAGCTTTTACATAGTTCCACGATTGGAACAAATATTAGAAAAATAATAAGAATTTTCTGTTTGTATTTAGAAATAACATGCAATGGGGGGAAAAAATAACCCAAACTCGACTTTGTAGAGCTTATACATGCCAAATAAAAATATTACCTCCTCAAATGTATGAAATGAGACCCACTTATTAGAACAGTCCACATTCAAAAATATAGCTAGGTTTCATTTGCAGAATATTTTTAAGGCTTTTTCACATCAAATAAATCATAATGAAGTACCAAGAAAACATCACGGTCCTCTGTCTTCCCTAGGCACATCAGCAATAGCTCAACTTTTTCCACAAGCTTTTTTTAGGTACAATTTCTTTATTTTACAACTCTATAACTTTCCCTACTAGAACTTTTAAATAGCCTAGTTCCAAAAGATTTTCCATTTGGAAGTCCACTGAAGATTTCCCAGTACTTGGTCACACGCATCCAATTATTTGTAATACATCCCTTATGGGTTCATGCTGACATTGTAGGCATAGAAAGTTACTCATTCTCTTTCCTTTCTATTCTTTGCCTGTGTGGTAAATGATATCTCAAAAAGAAGAAACTGCAACACGACAGACTGAGTGTACAGGTAGGTCATTTTCCTTTGCTGAAGTAGGTTCCTCTGAAGCAAATTCTGTGTCCATATCCTTTCATCCTGTGATAACTTATCAGTAGAGCTTTCTAAAAAGACACAGCTTATTTCTTTTTACTTAAACAAGAGACTACCTTTTAGGATTAAAGAAAAGGAGGATTATCTGAAAGACTGTACAGATACTGTCTGTACACTGAATAAGCTCACTCCAGGGAGAAACAAAAATCAGGGAAATTCATTTTGACTTCTAAACTCACTGGAGGGCAATATTATTTGATGTATTATGATCTCTCTTAATTTCTTTAACTGAAACAAAATGTACACCTAATGAAACTTACTGTACTTTATGATCATACAACACTATTCCAGAGAAAACCAACACCTGAAAGCTATGAATGTGGAGGTCTGAGCTGTTCTTTTTTTTACACAGCATCTTCAAATGCCAAATTATTATTAAAAAGGGAAGACATAGGAAAAAGGAAACATTTACAAGTTATTTTGAACTCTAATACAAATGGTCTTCTTCTCTTATTTTTCTCAGACACTGTTTTAACTGGTCTTCTCTAATGTAGTATGCAATGTAATAGGACCTATTGGAACGCAGACCAAGACATTAATTTGTCCTTAATTTCTAGAAGTATTTTACTAATCACTGATTACTTGAATACACTTACTACCAAATACATTCTTCTCAGCACATATGAACCTACAATATGAAAACAGCAGGCATATATCACTCTGTAAGCAACAATACTTCCTGATCCCAGCATTTTCAGCCCTCCTTATCAAATTCTAAACAGATTCTTTCACAGTTCTTACATGTATGACCAAACATTATTTTTAAGGCAATCCATTCAATTCAGATAAGGAGGTATATAGTCCTAAGGATATAATGTCCTGTCTAGCCCATGTGAATTCCTACAGCACCCTTTTACACCCATGCATGCTGAACAAATTTCTGGTAATTAATCCCCCCTTCTGCCATCATTTCTCAACTAAAATAAAAAAACCTCCCACTGGAATTTACAGTTTCACTTGTTCACTAACATGATCTAAAAACACAGAATGAAATTTTTTTCCCCTTGTCTTGTATATTTTCTGCATTCATTTAAGAAAAGCCAAACCACTCTTTTTTCCTAAAGAACTTGCCACATTTTGAACTACCTATTTTGAATAGGTGAAGTCAATGAAGAAAGAATACCGCAAGATCAAAAACCTAGCTCACTGTGCTGGGATGAAATTTCATGATAAAGTCAAGCCTATTCAATAGCTAGAAGCAGTAGTCTTGCTCCCCCTTGAGCCTGTACCATTTTTCTGTCTCAGCTCTCCCACAGTCTCACCTCTCCAGCTGCAGTGAACACACTTCACAGTACTAATCTGGTTGTTGTCCAGTGGCACCGTAACCTGACTTTCATGGTTTAACCAGGACACTGATTTAATCCACTGACTCAACAGGCACTCCCTTTTTAAAGGCTAGATTAATTTTACAAAACTGAATCAGTTCAGGGACTGTGAGTACACAGCTGGCAGAACGAACAAGCCCTAACAACAGCCCAAAACACAGAACATAGTTATAGCCTCAGTCTTGCTTCACAGAATACTCATTAGGTAAAGCATCAATGCATACCCAAATCTTTGATGTCATCTTCAGCATTTAGCTTTACTGTCTCTGGTACAGACAGCATACTTGAATCACTTATCCCAGGACATTTATCATGCTTGGAAAAATAGTCGTGCAAAATCTGCAAACCAAAGACAAAAGCTGTTATATTATGTACCATTAAGTGTCACTTCAACAGTCAAGGGCAGAACTCTTAAACATTTACTGCAGTACCTGACTAACGTTCCAACTCTTAAAACAAAAGGTAACATTTTCACAGGTTAAAAATTTTAAAATTTTAGAATTTTAAAATGTGAAAATAAAACATTTTCACAGAAAAACAAATAAGCAGATAATCCCCATTTTGATGCAAATCAGGTTCCATTCTACAGTCACCTTAAAGGCAGTGAATGGGTTCTGCAGTTTACTGTAAGCCTCTCAAAAAGGGAACAAAGGAGATATGAGGAAGGACAAAGGTGTTTTGCTTGTTTTCACTTGTAACGGTTTGTTAACTGTGAAGTTTCAGGTCGTTAAGGATCAAACTTAAATTTGTAATTGAATCCTTTTAATGCCATCCTCGGTTTTCAGTCTCAATAATCATTCAGCTTTCATACACACAGTAAAATTACAATTATGCAATAACTCTCCCTACGACTATCAAAGGACTGAAATTAATACTCAATTTCAACTCCTGGTTGTAGTGGTTGAGAGCAAGAAGTTATTCCCAAAGAATAACTTCCAAAAGTTTGACAGAAGTGGGAAAAAACCTGACAAACCAATCCCCAGATAAGTAGCATAATTCAGTTCCTAGGTTTGATTTCTCTCTGAATAATACTGAGAGCTGCTGAAGCAAAGTGGTTGAAGGGGGCATGTTGGTTTGTTATTTTTTTTTTTAGTAAATGCAGCAAAAAATATTTCTCAGAGAGGGTTATTTGTGAAAACACATTCTACAACCACGTACTGCAAATTCAGTTTTGTGAGCAGTAACTTTTTAAAAAACAGCCAGATAGGAGAGCTTAAAATGAAAATGACAGGATTTTTTCTTCTTGGCTCAAGGAATGTAAACATGTAACTGAATAGCTTAACTGAAATTAAAGAACCACATAGCTCTTAGAACTACTTACTGTATCAGCCCTTCCATCCTGTTGCTTTGCTCCAGAAATAGAATCATTCTCTCTAGCTTTAGAAGAAAGACAGACAAGTCAATTTATTTTCTCTCAAGTGATCTGCTGAGTGTGTTCAAATACAGCTGTGTTTTGGGATGGTTTCATTGGATTATTTTAAATGCCACTCAAATCTGTAAATAAAAAAGCTACTAAAAACTGAAAGTTCTAACTAAAAAGTCATACAGATGAGGCTGAAGGACAGTGTACAAAGCAGTTTTGTAACAGCACAAACCACCCCAAATCACAGGTTATGGTTTCTGCTATGTTTCCAGTTACCACCTTGAAACAGCACTGCCATTCCCCTTTCAAACAGGTATTCATGGCACTACTCCCCATTTTCTTCTGTCCAAAGATCTGGATGAGATCTTCAAGCCTGTCAGGAATTTGGTTTTTTTCCCTGCTTCTTCCCAAAATAGCAGTACTATCTTCACTTTTGTTACAAAACGAGAAAGTGAACTCTATTTTTAAAATGCCTGAAGAGCAGTATATTAAAATGTTTCAGAGACACTGAATCTAGGTTCTGTGTAGCAGCTCTTTCTTTTCACAGCTGTCAGAAGGCAGAGAGTATAATAGCACTATTATAAAATACTAGGATTATCCAAGACATGAGAGAATGAGAGCTCAAATCACAGTTCATCTCCCAGAACATCATCATCAAGGTATGGATACTTCCCCCAGCCTTTCTTTTCAACTCACACCTTTCTGGACCAAAGAACACCCAAAATAGCACAACTCAATAGCTTTGTGAATAGTACTACTCCCTTCCTCCCAAATGAGATTACCAATTCTAGTGCTCATTCTTAATATGCTCTGTGTGCTCTATATGATAGTTTAACAACATGACAAAGAGCAATGTCAGGAGCTAAGGAGACACATACAGGTCTTCCCATTTTCTCAAGAATTTTCATCAACAAATCACACAGTCAAATTTCACTTTGCTTATCATGTGCTAATGAAATCTCACTTTCTCCAACACCTTAGGTTGAGGCTTGATGTTTGTCATCACTGTTGGTTACCACTGAAGCAATTATCACCCACTCATTCTAATTCACAGCTGTGCTGACACAGCTGTTTGTAGTAAATGAGCTGTGCAGTAAATGAGCTCCAGGAACTGCCCTGTACAAACAACCGAGGAAATATGAACCCAGGAGCTCGGGTCCTAAATTGGATGAGTATCCCAGCCCGTCTCACTGGACCGATGTGATGGAAGGCACAATGAGAGTAGCTAAAAATGCTGAAGGCAACACTGCTGGTGGGAGGCCACCTTCTTACACTTCATAAACAAACCCAGTTAACTTAGCCCAATAGTTTCTGGTTTTGTGATAGGAAAAAGCAAACATTATCTAATCCTCTTTCTATGCTTTGCTATTTTATTTCTAAATCTATATTCCCTAACCCCTCAGATAAAGGAAGAAAACTTCTGAGAAGTTTTCTGTTTAGGGCTGCATTATCTAAAGTCACCCACTAAGCATCACTGTAAGAATTTTATAATTTTTTAGTTAAAAAACCAAACATTTCATACTCAGTGAACTTCCAGTGTCAAATCCAGAAGTTTCTAACCCTCAGCAATTGCTCATTTTTAGAAATACCTATTATCACTGTTTCACCAAGGGTAGGAGGTGTGGCTAAAGAACTTGACCAGGACATATCTGGATCCACTTCTGCTCCCAGACTTTCAGAAATACATTTTGGAGTTCTGACCTAGAAATACATTTAACAATCATGTATATAATTTCTATGCCAAATTCTAAATGTACAACTCAGGGAAAGGCAACAAAATGCATTAAAAAAATCTGTACCTCCAAAAGTTTTGGTGTGCAAAACAAGCTTCCATGTAGTCCTATAAAACATTATGTAAAAAGGCCATTAAACAGTAAATAAAAAAATGAGGATTTTTATCTAGAGATTTAAAATATTTTGTAGAACCAAAAAGCGAAAATACAAACCAGAGACATTATTTCTCTGAGGTGTTCTGAAAGTATTCCTTAAAATAGCTGGACTGCAAAACAAAATTAAAACCAAAATATTAATTGTACTTCTCAATTTCTGGAAATAATTGGATATTTCAAACATTACATATATTACCATCTCCATTTTTTTTTCTTTGCACCATGGTTACTTCCCTGACTAGATAAAACACAGAGTTCTCCTAACCATCAGTCAGTATGTTAAACATTACTGCAAGTATACTATAAACTGTAAAATGTTTCTTTTGAGAAATATTTTAATTTTCAGTGATGATTTGTCTGACAAGTAATAAATTTCAATGTAACCATGCATTTTATAATATGCTGTATGAAACTAGGGAAATTGGCTTAACTGATTTTAATTAAGTAAGTAGTTTAACTCTCCCTATAATCAACATGAGTACTTCGATAAAATTTATCTGAAATACAGACATCTAAGTGTCAAAATCAAAGCTATTATTAAAAAAACCTCAGTAAATATTATAAATAGCTTTACTACTTGAGAAGCACATGATACATCACTACTACTCTTTCTTTTGATGTTGAGGATTTGGAAAGCTGAAATAATGTTAAAAAATCATGTATTCCAGGTGTGAAAGAGTAGAAAAATAGGAAGAAAAATCACCTGAAAGCAAGGACATTTTCAAAATTAGCTAGTGTTTTATTTTCAACTCACTTAGCAACCTACAAGTATCATAAATGTATCAGACATACAAGATTATTCACTGCTCTTAAAAAGTCCAACAGTCAAATATGGTGGGTTAAATACTGCTTTTTGCTTAAGGTCCAGCTTATTTTCTATTTGTGTTGAATGATTTCACATACCTAGCAGCAAGGCAGTCGTGGAAGGTAGCAGGAGGAGAAGCAAGTATTTCATTTTCTTGGTCTATTTTTCTTCTTGTGTTACTTGGGCTTATCAAATTCTCTCTACCTAGTACGCAGAATATAATAATCAACACAACTTTGCAGAACTCCAGGTAACGGTCTCAATTTTGAAGTTTAAAGCCAAGCTTTCAAAAAAAAACCCAACCAACCAACCAAAAACACCCAACAAAAAACCACCAAAAACCAAAGAACCCCAAAACTCCAATGTGAATTTCTGTTCTAGTATCTTAAATATGTTCAAATTTTATATCCAAAGAATGCTAACCATGTTTCAAATGCACAGCCAAAAAGACCCCTCATTATGTCACTTTATTCACTTGGTATTAATCAAGTCACATATTCCATTTCAGTTTTAATGTACTGCATTGTGCCTTTCTTGTCATTGCAGTTCTTCTTATATACCAGACATGCAAACAGAGGTCTGTGCAGCTTCCCCTCAAATTTACTAAGTCATACACTTATTGATTCAAATAAGCAGAAAAAAGCAAAAATTATTTCCAGAACTGTTGTTGGGAGTCAGTGTCACTGTCAGCAGCATCTCCAAGCAAAAGAGAAAGATTGTTCCCACCAAAGCAGCAGAATCCTCTGAACAGTGAGACCCTTACATGGACAAGAATCTACTCAAAGGAATTCCCACTCTGAAGTTTCCAAACAACCTTAGTATCAGAAATTACACTTTAGTTTGTGCATTTCTCTCTGCTTCTGAGTTCCTGAGTTCATATGCACAGCACAGCTGCATGCCAGTACCATACCAAGGAATGAAATCCATCAGCTCCCATCCAGGCTCTTGTTTTCACAGGAGCCATTTAGCTAACCAAGAAAACAGAGTATCTCAGGCAGTCACATGTGAACTTGGCACATATGCAGAGCAAAATTGACCATTTTCAAATAAACAATCATAAGGTTCCTTTCTTTGCCATTTATGAAACTACCAAATGAAATTCCTGAAACCAAGAATTCCCCAGGGACTCAACACTGTAAAATACAAATAGCTACATTTAGAAGAAACATGTTCTCAGCAGAAGTTCAGCAGCAAACTTGAGAAAAACAGATAGAGTAACAATATTCCATGGAAGTAGCGTTATAAAGTATACTTGAACTGTAGTACAGCTTTAACCCTTCACAGAATTTGCTTCAGGATCTAAGAACAATTCTGGTAATAAAGGGAGTCATGTGTTTCTCTGTAACCTGATTAGAAAAGTTTATCAGAATGACAGACACAGCAGAAGTACCAACCAGGTACTTCAGGAATGGGGTTAACTACTCTTCAATAGAAGAGATTCTTACATACAATCTTGTGTACATTCTCCACAGAAAAGATTCTTCTTTCTGTCCAAGGATGGCGGGTACACCAGAAAGGAGCAGTGACGTGTACTCCCATGATGTACTTGGGATTTGGAAATAAAGTAGGAGAAGTATCTCATAAAATTCCTTTCTTTTCCAAATGAAAAAATATAATTTCTTTCCATACCATACAATTTTAGTAACTCAAAGAGCTTAGTGCGTCTAAATCTTTCCAAGAAAGATTAAGGAGGGCCCTACAGATTGCCTCATACTTTGTCATGATAAGGATGATTCTCTCCCTTGAAAAGATTTTCAGAAATTTTGCATAAAACAAAAATGAGATGGCTTAAAAAATCCACTCTGATTCACAGTCAACAGGTTATACTAGTAAGTTCATTATCTCCTTATATTAACAGTATTTAGAGTATTTGGAACACAGCAGTATCTTTTATGCTGGGAATTTTGCATATATATATATATATATTACCAGTTTATCACAAGGTTGAATTCACTATTAATTCTGCATTTTTATAGATGATCTTCAGAAGACTACTAAATTAAGCTTTTTAGTCACACAATCGCTGCAGTAGCATTATCTAGTACATTAATAATCATCAGCTGCAACAAAAGGTAAAAAAAAAAAGTATCTTGCTTCTGAAGGGCACAAACAACCTTTAAGTATAACTTAAAAAAAGTTACTCACTTGCTCCTATTTTTTTCTGATCTGGCTCTTTTTCAGGAGAAGAACAAGGTGGCAATAGTGCATTTTGTTCTTTAAAAAGCAGCGGGGTCGATGCCAGCTGACTGTATGCAGAGGGTTTTGTCCTTGGAGTTTTAAAGGCTGTTTGATCAAGCCAGCATGAGGGCCCATCAACCTCTCTGAACAATTTGGGCTCATATGGGGGTGCTTCTGCGCTGAGTTCTTCAAACCAGTTGAGACTGATAGGCCCTAAATCTATGAAGGAAAACATACAGAAAACCACATGAAAAAGAAAAAGGATCCTCCATGGAGGATGTGAAAATACACCAGGAATTTAAATGCTAACAGCAAAACACACTGCTCCTTCCATTGCCATACTTCTGGTTCATTTGTTTCTAGATGACTTTGAAGCTCTGATAACTATAAAATATGGTTATGGTTTTAAAAAGGAATGTCTGCCCAAATTCTCAGACCACTAACAAAACTAAATGAAGGATCAGAAAAATACCCAGTTTGTTTAAAATTACAACTATACTCTGGCTTTTAGAGTCTCTCTTGTTTTGTTCAGACAGGCAAGTAAAACAGGTTCCTTTGAAAAATTAGTAACTATCGCAGGTGTATTTAGCAAAAGACTAAGCCTGGTCTGCACGTGGGTATGTATAGAGGTGACAACTCTAAATAAGCACATACAAAAAGTCACTAAGCATACATCATGGGAAAAAATACAAATAAAAATTTGAAGAAATCTACAAAAACTAGGTATGAGCAAATACAGATTTGGGGCAAGAACAGCAGCTAATAACTTGCATAATGTTTTCCTGTGGAACATACAGCAAATGTGTATAAAATATTGGTGGCCAGAAAGCAAGCCTAATAAAAACTATTTACTTTAGATAAGCTGTACCTGATTCACTGCAGTGTGCCTTAAATATTTCAAAGAAAGTTGGTTTTTCCACAGGTTTGCAAGACATTTTCTTATCCATTACATTACTGGAAGAGTTGAAAAGCCTGAGAAGAAATAAGAAAACACTTTAGTACACTGCTGTTTCAATGCCTTAGGCCTGCCTTCCTGCAGTTCTTGGTGTGCCATAGCCCAGCTTGTTTAGCTTTGACTGTGATGTGAGCATTCAAACACCACAACGATGAACATGGTAGGAAAACTACAGACAAGAGTGTAGGGAATTATACCAGAGACCATGAAAATACTCAGCAAACACAGGAGAAAACCAAGAGAGAACAGGCAGAACACTTCTGAGGTATTTTAAACACAAATCAAAACCCCACACTCACTACAACGTTAGGATAGAATATGTACTATCACATATATACTCTCACAACCATTACAACTTACATGTCAAGAATTTGATTCAAAGTTGTTTTCAAGTGGAGCAGACACTGCCAGTTTCACAGTTCTATTAAAAAAACATGTATAAATAAGCCCATAGTGAGATTTCACCGTTTTAACACGTTTATGGCTTCCACAGTAAAAGCTCTTTCCCACACGATGCCCGTGCTACACGCGCTACCTTACCAAAACCACGCTAAAGACGGGTACTTTAAAATAGGGTAAGGGCGGCATTAAAACAGAATACGAAGGAACTTAACGTTGCCTCAGAAGAAAAAAGGGCGATTTGACCTGTCCGCGCTGCTTTCCGTGAGGGGAAGCTCCTCCCGGGCAATGACCACGCACGGAGCACGGCCTGTGCAGCACCCCGGGTCACCACGGGGCCTCCGGGGACGGGCCCAAACCCCCCTCCCCACACCCGGTGACTACAGACCCCCGGCGGGCTGTGAGGAGAGGGAGAGACCCCCGAGGGGCGGCAGTGACACCCCCAGGGCCCAGCGCAGCCCCGGGGCAGGGCCGAGCCACACGCGGGGCCGTTACCTGCCGGCGGCGCCTCGGGCGGGGCGGCGGCCGCACCATCGCCTCACGCAGGGGAAGGGGGCGGGCGAGGTGCGCACGGAAGGCGGCGGGGAAGGAGGGGGCAGCGCGGACCCCCAACCCAGCCGCCCCGTTCGAAGCTTGGCGCCAACACAGCCCCGCGCCTGCGCAGCGGGAGCATCCGCCGCTCCCGCCCTCCGCCGCGGCCACCTCCCGGCAAGGAGGCGGCGAACCGGCCCGGCTGGCCTGGCCTGCGCGGCGTCGGAGATTGCGGCGGGGGGACGCGTGGTGCCCGCCGAAAGGGCTGTCCCCCGTTAGCTGACTCCGCGCAGTACAGAAAGGGAGCCTGCCCTGAGCCAGGATGGCCGCCAGCAGCTTCACTCACGCCTCCTAGAGAGGAGGGAATGAAGTACCACATCTACGGCCGACATGACCCACGTTGCTGGGCAACAGCAGCTAACACCAACCTCCCGGGGAAAGGCTCCGGAAGGCTCACAGCGGCAGTGCCGTGGGAAGTGTCACGGCCTGTGCAACCCTCAGCCTCTGCTGCTCAGGTAGTTTTGTAGGCCTTGACACATGAAATGGTTGATGCTTCAATAAAGAGAATGTTACTATCCTCCACATACTTCTCCATTCCCACTTTGTTTCTTGATTAAATTCTTGGCTTTGGCAATGGAACAACTTCAAGATGGGCGGAACACTTCTCACCACCAACTTTGTGTTTACCATCTTCATTTTAGTGGGATGTTCATCTATTCTTGTGCCATAAAAGGGTTTCTTTCTACCTCTTCACACCAGTCCTTATTTTGCACAGTTTTATCACATCACCTTCTTAGTCATCTGTCACTTTCTTCAGTTTCTTGCCATGTAACAATTTTCCATATCCCTCATCCTTTCAAGAAACTTTAAATTCTAACCCTGCAGTGTTCTGGGGAGCCACAGTAACTGTTTCTTCCCAAAGCATTTTAGAGGAAGTCAAACCGTTGTTTTAAATGATGACATGTAGTTTCCAACTTAATTTCCATTCCCATTCCCAATGCACCCTAACACCTTACTCTTTATGCAACCACACTGCAGTCATTAAGTGTTAACATGGCCATCTCAATACCCTATTTTTGGTTTGAGTTGATGCCAAAAGTGCTTTGAAAACCCAAGCACAATGTGGAGCCTCGAGACATGTTTCTTTTAATTATGATGAATGTGTTTCCTGAATCTTAACCTCTTCCTGCCCTGTAAAAATGCTGTTTCTTACTGATTTATCTCAGACACTTGAAAGCGTCAAATACACTATGAACATTTAAAGACATCATCCCTACCAGGTCTTCTCTAGCCTCTCTCTTGCTGGCCCGCTGAATTTTATAAAGCATCGCATTTGTAAAGATGGTGAAGAGTCATACAAAGAAAGTATTTCACATCACAGCAGTTCCAGGGATTTAAGGGTTCTCCAGTCTCTAAAGGCTTATATACACAGTTTGGACGATTTAATTACATTATTTTAACTATATTACCTTAAAATTGAACTCAAGTGATGTAATTTTGGAAGAAGGACTATTAGTCTAATATGCACGTGCTTGTCCTACTAACACTTATTTCATTATACAGGTATTAAGCCACTGCTTTCCCTTACTTCAGTTTGTATACACAAGTATATTCCATCTTTTCTAAAGCAGTTGCGTTGATAGAAAAGCTCCAGGTAGATAATCCCCAAGTAATGGAACAATGAGGATGCTCAGACCTCCTAATACTGGTAAAGAATTCTTTTCAGAGATATAATTGCCTGAATTCTTTGGTCTCCGGGGGACACCCAGTTTATCTGGACTTTGTTAGTTTCTCAAACCCCCTTTTCTGTCTTTTAAGACCATAAGCAGAAGGAACTGTGAGCATGCAGGCTTCTCCTCACTACGCAGGCCGTGGTTGTCCCAGCTGTGGCTGAATGACATCTCTCCATCATTAGAGAGGCTTGCAGAGAAGGAAGGCAGGCCGGCCGGCCTTCCCTTGCCATCAGCCCTCCCTCCCCCAGCTGGCCCCACTTTCCCCATCAATGAGCAACCATTAGCTCCCCAGGTAAGATAAAAGCAGGGCAGAGGGACAGGTAAGGCTGACCCTTCGGCAGCGATAATCATGGACAACTTTGTCTGTTCCCCCTTCCAGAGCTTCAGGAGCAGCCCCGCGCTCGGCCGCGGCTGGGACCCTACAGCCAAGCAGCCCAGCTGGAAGCAGAGCAAGAGCGGCGGCATCAGCCCCTTCCTCGGGGGGCCCTTCACGCCGCTGCCCTCCGAGTACCTGGACAGCTACCGGCGGGCCCAGCTCCAGGCGCTGCTGTCGCAGATGGGGCCCGCGCTGGCGCCGCGGGCGCGCCGGGCCAGCACGAAGGAGGCGGCGGTGCAGGTGAGCCTGCGGGCCGACGCGGCCGTGCAGTGCTCGCTGGGGCCGCGCACGCTGCCGCC